>PVJX010002613.1:0-124818 GCA_004027295.1 Dolichotis patagonum | reverse complement strand
ACAAATGTTTTAACAGTCTAATATGACTGGAAGTTTGATTTTCCATAATTGGCAAAGAAATGGAGTATTTATAGACTAATTACAGACACACAGATATTGTATCTCTAGTGTATATGATAGTATTTCTGCTGTTTTTAAGTGAGTGTTACTTTTTATATTTGGGGTGACACTTATTTCCAAGAGAGTAGTTCTTTTCTGTTTATTGAGAATAGTTAGTCCATTGTTC
Organism: Dolichotis patagonum; assembly: GCA_004027295.1. Classification (NCBI taxonomy): domain Eukaryota; kingdom Metazoa; phylum Chordata; class Mammalia; order Rodentia; family Caviidae; genus Dolichotis; species Dolichotis patagonum. The sequence goes on along the minus strand of PVJX010002613.1, from coordinate 124,592 downwards.
CTATAGAGAAAATAGCATAAAGAATTGTATTTTACATTTAATTCTCTCTCGTGATTGACTAAAGCTGCTATACGTATAGAGAGACACATAAGTATATAGATAATTGGATAGATGCTGCCTTAAGCTTGGTTCCAAAATGCTGTTCCCCAAAGCCCAGGTGACAAAGGCTTGACCCCAGCTGTTGGCGCCCTTGGGAGGTGATGGAGCCTTCAAGAGACAGGCCTGGCTGGAGGACAGTAGGTCATTAAGAGTGAGCCTGACCCCTCCTCACTGTCCCTTCCTGGCCACTAGGTGAGCAGCCTTCCGTCTCACACAGGATACACTGCCTCACCCAAGGCCCAGAGTCGTGGTGGGGCATCTGTCATGAACAGAACTGTCGCCTCCAAAACTGAGCCAAAATAAACCTTTCTCGTCAAGGTGATCATCTCAGTATTTTGCTCTGATAATAAAAGCTAACACACGCACACACACACACACACACACACACACAATTTAATGTCTTCTGATAATAAAAGAGACTGGGTGTGATGTATCCTAGTGTGAAGACCTGGAGTTTAGTTCCCAGTACCTTAAAATCAAACCATTCCCTATCCCCCTCAAAAAGTGTTTGACATGGTGTTTGTCAGAAAGAAGCTGTCAGTTTATAAATTCATTTCTACCATGTTGTTTGCTACTCACAAATAATTTGGGAAAGTGCTCTAGAAATTCTGAAAAATGTGATGACAAGGTTCTGTTGAAAGCTATAGGATTAGGACTTGATAGGGGCCAACTCATGTTAAACAAAGAGAATAGGGAAATTCTAGGTAGAAAGACAGTTTGACTCAGTTAAGTTGTTTTTGGCAGATTTAGTGGCTACTGTAAGTTTTGTTGTTGTTGTTGAAAGCATCTTGCTCTACCCATGTCAGTTAGTGGCCTTTCTATTCAAAGGTAGTATTTGAGTTCATAGCAACGTCAGCTCTCAGTGATCAGTAGTCAGAATTAGCTTTTCTTGGAAACCTTAATTTATCTCTTGATAGTTTATTTGAGCATCTAATTTTGTAGCTGATAAATGGGATAAATCAAAGAAGACAGCAGCATCAATATTGGTTTAATTAACTATGCAGACATTAATCTTTTCGGAAGGAATTTGAGCTGTGTTTTTACCTCTGTTTGCCCAGTTCTTTCAGAAAGTGCATTCTCCCTTCAATGGAGTTATTTCACTGTATTCATTCTCCCTTCAATGGAGTTATTTCACTGTATGCATGTTTAAAATCAGTTTCCATAGTGACATCTGGTGGTAGATTTGAAATCCTAGCGAGTATGTTTGGAATTATTAGTGTTACTTACTAAGTCTATCATTCCAGCTTCTTTAAAATTTTTCATCTTATTAACTTTTTTTTGAAAATGCCTTCATTGTATTCTTGAGGTTAGAAAGTCAGGTATTTACTGCTTTTATAATGCTTTCTTAAAGTAAATGAATGATTCCTGATAACATTGCTGAGTGGAGTGCGTAACAAACTCAAAATATGCCTCACAGATTTTTCCCTTGGTCAGTCGCATTGCTTTTTTTGTACTGTAACCTCATTGTAGGAATGGTGGTATCCTTCTGTCATCTCACTGGCTTTGACCCTCCTTGCACCTGGCTGAAGGGGATTCTGTTGACATCATGGCTTTGCTTGTCCTCTAGTTGCATACTGCCCTTGCCATCTAAAAGTGAAAGAGGAAATAAAAAACTTGGGCAAAGGTGACTGAGAAGGGAGATCAAACAGGCAGAGGTATTTGAAGACAGAAGGGCAACTCTTAAAAAGTTTGTAGATGGATGTTTATCTGCACTCAAAAAGATTACATATTGAGTATGTGTTAGAGAAAAAAAAAACTATAAATCTTAATTTATTTTTGTTTTTCCTGGTTAAAGGTATTACATAGTTTTCATAATGGAAACCTGGACATCTGTTTCTGTTTATTGAATTAAGGTAACTACTGAAGTTACACAAGAAATCCACCTGTAATTTTTCAGTGCTGGTTATGACTTTGGGGAATACTGGTCAAAGAAACAGGACAAAGTCAGAGATTTGCAGTGACTTAGTGAATAAACACTGTTTTGAGTCAGATTCCTAGATGTCTGGTATGTGATTCATCTCAGAAACCAGGACTTGGGCAGAGAACGGTTTAGATCCTGCAGAACCTCTGATTGAGGGAGGTATATTACATCAGTGTGGAATTCTAAGCTCTACACAGTCCGTTCAGGAAATACAAACAAGAGGCATCTCATTCATTAAAATTTGTATTTTAACTGCTAGTTGGTACACTCCTACTTTACTCCCATATTTTAATTGAACTATTTTATTGCCTCATTTTTAACCTTTACTATCTCAAGATTCCTTGGAGCCCTTAAAAATTCTGCTGCTAACTGTGGCTGAGGGTCATGTAATGTGTGCGGCTGCTGCCCTGGTTGCCTGGTTGAGTGGGAGGAGTGGTTCCTGGCGGAAGCCATGTACAATCTGGGCTCCCCAGGCCTGGCTAGGAATAGAGGGGGAAGTGAATGGCTGTTTTTATCTATTATAAATCTTATAATGTATTTGCCTTTTAGATTTCTTTTATCCTTTCACCTGAAACTAGATAACACTTTTGCATATGAATGAACATTCAGTACTTTTCTTGAGTACTGACATGTATGTAACTGAGCAGATGAAATATGAAGTACAGCTTGTCTTTTTGGAGTTGCTGTGTTGTTTGGTTTGATCCATGTTTGTCATACTAACAGTAGAACTGTTAGTAGAGAATTTTGCTGATTTTTAAGTCAGAGATTCCAGGTGTCTGAACTTCAGCTCTGCCATTTACTGTGGCCTTGGGGAAAATTTGTCATCTCTGAGTTTTTCGTCTGTGGAATGGGGATAATAGCACCACATGCATAGTGACATTAGATAAATGGGATAATGTAAGGAAAGCACCTGTAATGCCTAGCATACAGTAAACGTTGAATAGATGGCTTTCATATGATCATAGTTAAAGAGAGGATTTTTAAAAAGTGAATAGCAATGTGAAAAAGAGGTGAATAAAATTTTCATGTACTTGTTTACTTGAGATTTTCCAGTAATATTTCACTTGCCAAATGAATTTAATTGCATTGTAATAAAGTGGCAGAACTCGAGAAGAGCATAAGTGTATTAGGCTTGTTTATATGTAATGGTTGTAAAGAGAAAATCCTGTATCCCCAAGTTGCCTTGCATCACGTGAGGGAAATGATGAATAACAGAAACTAGAAATGATCATTCTTTCAGACAACAAATATAATTTTACTGGTTTAGTGAATGAATTGTACACAATTTAAGTCTGAGGTCAAGGGGACTTCATCTTCCGATGTTTGTCGCTTAGATCAGGTAGCTCCTGTTCTTGAGTTCTGAGGCTTTTGTTCTGTAATTCTAAAAGTATTAAAGGTGATTTTGGAAGGTTCAGCTGATAAAACAGTTGCAGGTAACTACAATGGTTTTTTGTTAGCCATAAACATTCATTTTACAATACCTCATCTCACATTTAGCTATTTAGTTAAGTTTCTAGCGCTCAATATGTCTTCCATTGTTAACCTCAGATATGCAAATACTTAAGTAATGATCGCAAAATTACACATACAAACATGGTGAGTGTAGTTAATAACAATGCATTCTTGAAAATTCTTAAAGAGTTGGTTGGTATCATGTTCTTACTTCAAAAAAGGTAGTGTGGTAATGACTGTTTCAGTTAACGATCAATAAATGTGTGCATATTTCAGTGGCATGCGCACAGTAAATACATGTGATTTTCATCAGTTTAAACAAATCAAAATATAGATTTTTGGTTGAGGTAAAACTGTTTCATTGCTGTATACAGATGAAATTGGTATTTGTTGATTTTTCTTACAGTATTTACCATTACATTGAAAATACTGGCTAGTGATTCTAGAGGTAGACAATATCTGAAGTTCAGCCTGAACCATTGTGTTGAACATAAAAGTTTTCACTCAGAGTAATCCATGAGAAAAAAATACAGTGATATATTTTGAGAACTCAAGGACAGGATTACACTATTAAATAAAGAAGTAGAATTTGCCTGAGACAAATGACTATTTCCACTTGTAACCATTTTGAGATGTTTTTAAACCTGGGCTTAATTAAGGCTTACATAGTTTATTCCTTCCTTCCTTGTACTAGGAATTGAACTTAGTCTTTGTTAGGTAGGCACTTGTGCCACAGAGCTAATATCCTCGGCCAAAGCTTTGATAATTTTCAGTGGTTGGTCCCAAACATTACAGATACTGTAACCTTCTTTCTAATAATCATGACTTCATCTTTTACTTGTGGACTAACAAGAAATGTGTCCTAGTTTAATTCTCAGCTGAGGACATTTTATACTAATCCCAGTTAAGGCACTTTATATTAAATTTTATTTATTTGATAAAATTTATTGAGGTTTGTATAGGATGCCAGATGCATGACTATCTGAGAAGGGTCTGCCCTTTTAAACTTTCTGGTATAGCAGCAGAATTTATATTTTACAGCATGCTGGTCATCTTGTGATTTGCTTAATGAGATGCAAAGAAAGGAAGAACTTGGTACACTAAAGACATGAGCAAATTCATCATTGTGAACTTTTAAAGTTCATGCTCTGTTTTCCTAGCCACTTAAAAAGGAATGTGTATGCCGAACTATTGCAGTGTCGTTCTTATCTTCTTCCTGGAGATTGACAGTGGTTAAAGGAATGCCATGTGGGGAACGGGATGCTGGCCTGGAGGCAGACTGGTAGGAAAGTCATCATATCCCAGCCAGCCATAATTTTCATCTTTGCAGATAGGAAGTTTGTGTCCTTAGATGATCACTTAGTATCCATTCATGGTATTGTTTTGAGCACTTTAAAAAGTACTCAAATTAAGTGCTTAATTGACACTTAATTTTAGTAATACTTTTATAATCTATGTTATGTGGCATGTGTTGTAATAACTATGTAGTATATTAATTCATTGAATCAACCTGAAAGGAACACACCATTATTGCATCCTTGTATAGGTAGTGAAACTGAGGCACAGAAGTTAGATAACTTGCTTAAGATCATGCAACTAGTAAGTGACACATAAGCCCTCAATAAGTCATCTTTGAGTTGACATTTTCTCAGAGTGGCATTTTTTTATTGTTGACATACCACTTTATGTTTTTCTTCTTTCTCTCTAGGTGTCATAGAAACTTTGGATCAACTGGACTGCGAGTCAACGTCCCATTATTGGCTGACGGTCTATGCAACCGACCAGGGTGTTGTGCCTCTTTCCTCATTTATAGAAATCTACATAGAGGTTGAAGATGTCAATGACAATGCTCCACAGACTTCAGAACCTGTTTATTATCCAGAAATAATGGAAAATTCTCCAAAGGACGTATCTGTAGTCCAGATTGAGGCGTTTGATCCTGATTCTAGCTCTAATGACAAGCTGATGTACAAAATTACAAGTGGAAATCCACAAGGATTCTTTTCCATACATCCTAAAACAGGTATGTGTTCACACTGTTGTTTGAAATCTTTATGGCTGTGTTTTCCTGATACGAAGAAAATTGAGAATAAGTATTTATCTCTTGCAGACTTTTCTTCAGTTTAGGTAAATCATTTTCCTTTTGAGTTAGTCAAAACAAAGCTTTATTTTCAAATAAGACTTAGCCTGAATTTTTTTCCTTTGAATTTGCTTTTGTAAAACTATTTCATGATTTTTTTTGCTCATTAATAGTTTCACTTTGATGTTACGAGCAAATACTGTTATTTCAAAAGTAGTTCCTAAATGACTGATCTTAAACTTACATGTAATTCTACTACGAAGTATATGAATTTTTATAACTGCTATTCTGCAAAGGGTATTAGAAGAATGTATTCCACAGTTCCCTAAAGTTTTAAATACTGTTTTATATTTTTCTAGAAGAGCAGTAATATAACTGTAGGTAGGAGATCAAGATAAGCAGTTCTTTTTTTTTTTTTTGGTACTGGGAATTGAACTCACGACCTTGTGCTTACCAGGCAAGCACTTAAGCCACTGAGCTAAATCCCCAGCCCCAGCAGTTCTCAATTGAGAATAGTTTCTTTTTCAATTGAGACCTCAAACCCTTTCTTTCGTTTTTCTTTTCAATGTCTGTAAACACCTGCTTCCAAGTAGATAGCTCTGTGGCTCCCAGACTCTTCGAAAACTTATAATCTTTGCTATTATTCATTTAATAATGTAGATATTTTCCTGTTTAATAGTGCACTTTTTTTCTAGGTTCTCGGTCTCATTTGTCTTGTTTCACATGAAGGTGTTTCTCATAGTTATCATGTGGGGAGTGAAAACTTACAATGTGTTTGTACAATGGAAACCTAACCTGTGAATGTAGAACACTTAATTAATGATCATTAATTAAGGTATGGTACATAGCAAGTACCATATGTAGTGAGAGGACAGTGTATTTACAGGAAAATGCAACTGCTTATCAAGAAAAACTGACCCGAAACAAAGATGTTATATAGTTATCTAGTCCTTGCTAGCAGAATCTAACTAACAAAAGTTGATGAGTAAGATTTATTTAATAATTTTGCACTTCTATCTTAGCTTACCTTAGTATGTCTTTCTTTATTTTAGAGTATTTGTCCTGTTTAGTTACTAGGTGTATACTTGAAATGTCAGGGAAATAATAAAAAAAAAAGGAAACATTCATAGGTTCTTTACCTGTCTTGTTTTTTCTTTGTTTTCATTTTCTTTCTCTTTCCTTTTCTTTTTTTCTTTTCCTTATCTTTCCTTTTTTTCTTGAGACAGGATCTCACTGTGTAGTTTAGGCTGGCCTTGAACTTGTAGTGATCCTCCTGCCTAAGCCTCCAGAGCGCTGGGGTTACAGGCATGCACCACCACTCCTAGCCTGTTTTCCTAATTTTGGTATCATTCTTAAGGTGGAAGGAAACCCGAGTTTGAAATCTGTGTAGCAGATGCCCAACAAAAAATAATTGATCCGAGTTTGAAATCTGTGTAGCACATGCCCAACAAAAAATAATTGATCCGAGTTTGAAATCTGTGTAGCACATGCCCAACAAAAAATAATTGATCCTGAGCTTGCTGGCACACACCTGTGATTGCAGTGCTTTGGAGGCGGAGGCAGGAGGATCATCAACAGTTTGAGGCCAGCCTGGGCTTTGTACTGAGTTCAAGTCCAGCTTTAAGTACTATATAATGAGACCAAGAAAAAAGGGGGGGGGTGATAGAGAAAGGGCTAGGTCTGGTGGTGCGTACCTGTAATCCCAGCTACTCCAGAGACTAAGGCAGGAGTATCACAAGACTGAGGCCAACCTAGGCAATTTAGAGAGATTCTGTCTCAAAATAAAATAGGAAAGGATAGGGGGTGAAGCTCAGCACTGGATGTAGTCCTTATTATTGGGGTGTGGGGTGTGAAGAAAAGGCCACATTGTAAAGACTTTTTTGATTGTTAAAAGTAAATGTAAATTCAAGATTTACTTTGAATGTATTATCATGTATACCTTTTACTTTCAGACAGTTACATGCAAATCCTTGGGACAAATTCTAGTATGTTTCTCTAATGGAGTTTGGGTTCTTAGAAAACTTATAATTGACTATTAAGATTGATTGAACCTTGCAAGAATTTAGTTATGTATAAGAGAGAAATGTACAGGACCTGATTTTTTAAAAAAAAATTTATATATTTATTTAGTTTTGGCTTTTTAAGACAAGGTCTCACTATGCAGTTCAGGCTGGCCTTGAGCTCACTTTGTAGCCCAGGCTGGTCTTGAATTTGCAACAGTTCTTCTGCCTCAGCCTCCAGAGTGCTGGGATTACAGGCATGTGCCACCACGCCTGGCCTGGTAGTTTATTTTTTATGTTTTTATTTTTGGAAGTATTGGGAGTAGATTATAGGAATGGGCTCAACAGAAATAAGACTGCGATTAAGACAAGCACATGCCAGACTTCTAACGACCTCTATAAATGATTAATAAAAGGCTTCATTTAGCAGAGTGACTATGTCGTATGCTGTTTGTATTACACAAGTATTGATTAAATTTACCTCCTTTTTTGGTTGAAATAAAGTGAAAGAGGTCCAAGAACTAAGAGTTAGAATGTTAGAGGGCATTGTCAGATATAAAAGAAGGTTAGTAGTTTCTAAGAATTCTGGGGGAGGGTTTCAGAGTTCAGAGATGACATGGGCGAGGAAGAGAAGGAGTGCTTGGTCACAACCTTGAAAGAAAGAAATCTAGAAGGAAAAGCCTTAAAGTGGTAAATCATGAATATGTAACTACTCTTGTTTTTAAATTATTTAATGAAGAAGACTTTTTAAAAATTTCCATCCCTCTTAGGTCTTCTGTCTTAGATTAAGTCCTCTTCGAAGAGACAGGCCAGCTACCAGTACATGTCCTTTGGATTATCTGAGCAAATATTGTAGGAGGTCTGGGCATAATTTCTATCAGGAGAAGGAGGAGAAAGAAGGTCAAGAACATGGCATAGATTGGGGAACCTCGAAATGACTGTTGTCCTGTGGTGTCTGACATAATGTGATTGCTGTGCTTATGTCATATCTTAGTGTAGACCCCTGACGGATATGGCATTGCCACGTCATTGTAAATCTCTCCATTCTGGAAACTCCAGAAAAGAAGTATGTCTACAGAGGCTTCTGTGCTCTTTCTTATCTTTAGCAAGAACAAATTCCCTCCAGGAGTTCATAACTACCACTTAACCCCTGAGAGGGACACACACATGAAGTGAAAAAATACTGTTCGGTCTTTACAAAAGAGGTTTTGTGTTTTTAGGACTGGAAGGGACGTAATAGTAGAGAATAAGGATAGTGCACAGCAGTGGTTGTGAAGGGTACTATACACTGTATCATGAGTGAAGAAGTCTGATTATTCCACAGATCACTGAGCATCTCTAAAGAGAAAAAATATATAGAAGAATGTAATAAATTCAGGCTCACAGGATCTGCCTCTGAAGAACTCTGCTCCCCCAGATTGGCAGAAAATTGAAGCAGATCCTCACGGTCCAAAGTGTAGATGCCTCATCTTTCTCAAAACCTTTAAAATACTTCCTTTCATCGGGTATACCAGTAAGACAATGCTAGTTTTCCACAGTGGGTTGAAGAAAGTTCTGTGGTTTATTTATCTGTAATACCACCTGCAGACCCTATATCATGTTGCTTAATAATTAATGACTAAGTGAGAAAATCACTGGGCTGGAAATCAAGAGATGTGGGCCACAGTAAGGCTTTCTCTCTGAGGTCTTGGAGAAAATGGGCTTTTGTGACCAGCTGAGAATGTTTTGCTGCGCTGTTAAAAATTTCTGTTGATGGCTTATGTCTTGATGTCTCCTATAAAGCCTTGTGGGTGATCGGTGGAGGTTTTTGGAGGTGCTGGAACTAGAGTGTGTGACGCTGAGATTAAGGGTGTGATGCTAGAATTAAGGGTGCCACACCCTGGATGTAAGCGCTTGCTCCCACCCTGGGCCGGTAGCCTGGATAGAATATGAGGTACAGAAAGAGAGCTGCTGCTGTTGTCACTGTCGCTTGCTGCTTGTTTACTTTGCTGCTCTGCCGCCTTCTGCCTGGCGTGAACTGCTTCTCCTCTGATGCCCCTTTTCTGATACATACGCTTCTGTGGACAGCATAAGCTTTTATACCGTTTTTGGTTTGGCTACGTCTAGCATTAGGGTAAATTTGTTTCTTTTAACATAAATTTTGCATTTGTTCATAGCAGGAGAGACACAGGACAGTAGACTGTTAAATTGCTTGGCCTCCTTGACAGCCCCAGCTCCCGTGAACAGAAGTGCTGCAGCTTTGTGCTATGTCAAGGACAGAAGGGAGTACAGAACAAAAGGGGTCAGTGTGAGCTTTACAGGTTTCCTTATCCACACGAAACTTCAGGAAACTGACACCATCCTTGCAAATTCTCTTTTCAGTTAAAGTTATCAACTTGAGCCTTGAGGAGTGATATGCAGTTAGAATTGGCATGCAGTTTTGAAGTTGCTTTTCCACATGTGCTCCCACTGGAAAGGGCCTCACAGTCTTATCCTCTACTTGTATTTTTCAAGTTTTCCATGCAAAGCAAGTAATGTTGCATATTTTTAAGAAACTTCTTTGAGGTATAATTTTTGGTTAATTGCACATATTTGAATCTACAGTTTAAGAAGTTTTGACACCTGAGAAACCATCACCACAGTCAAACAAATGAACACACCCATGAGTTCCAGAAGTTTACTCAACACTTGCCTCCCTTCCCTCCTCCTCTGGCCCTTGGCATCCACTGACCTACTGTTTGTCCATCATATTAGCTATATTTTACATTTCCTATAGTTTTATATAAGTGGATTCATATAATACGTACTTTTAAAGTATGGTTTCTTATCCTTAGCATATGTATTTCAAAATTCATGCATGTGTATTTTGCAACACATCTTTTTTTAATTGCTGGGATACACCCAACACCCTTGCACTGAGCTACATCTGCAGGCCCCCCCCTCCCGCGCATGCACCTTTTTTTTTTTTTTCAAAGGAAGGTCTTGCTGTGTTGCCCATCCTGGGTTTGAATTTGCATTTCCTGCCTCAGCCTTCCAGAGGGCTGGGATTATAGGTGTGTCCCACCATGCTCAGTGTTTGTTTATACATTCACCTGTTAATATTTGTACTGTTGCCACATTTTGCCTATTAGAAATAAAGATGCTGTGAATGTTGATAAAAGTCTTCACATTAATTTACAATTTCATTTCTCATGGTTTTCTTGTAAGAATCAGAAACATGTTATTTTATTTTCTTATCCTTTTACACAAGTACTACCATGCTGTGTTCTCTGAGAGGCATTTGCAGTTTTTTTTCCCTTAACAGTATTAGGTGCTGTGCTTCATAAATGCCTTTATTACAGATATTGATGGACTTGCCACATTATTATGATAATACATACATTATATTTGCCTTATGCTGCCCATTTCACTGATCCACTGATTTCACTTATCTAGTAAATGTGTTACCTCTTATTCATTCTTGTATGTTAGGCTATCTCCTGTTCTCTTTGAGAAGTGACCTTGAAGGAGACAATCAAAAGAGACTGCCAACCCTGGCTTTTTTTTTTTATATATATATCTGTCTTATTTTTTTGTCCTTTTTATACCCTGCTACCCTTATACCATATCTTGCCCTTACTTTAAACATTAGAACCGGAGGGGGGGGCATTGATATTACAAGCAACTTTCACATTCTCGAGCTTTATAAGAACCATGTGAGATGGGTAGAGACTACAAATACCAAGATTTCCTTGTGTTTGACATTTGTATTTCCCCACACTTACAAACAATGATATGATTTTAGAGCAGTTAAGGTCACTGTGAGGTCCAGACCAGATAGGCTGAATTTCCTAAGTGCTACTTCTTGGTACACAGTATCTTTGATGTAGGAGTGCAGTTTTGGAGTCAGTTTGTCTGTAACTTAGTATTAAGAAATTATATAACATATACTAAGTGGTTTTTAGACTGACACTATTTCTGTGGTACTTTCAGACCAGATATTACTATGCTTCTAAATAACGCAAGATGTTTAAACTTAGTTTCATTAACCACGTACTATAGGATTCGTTGAGTTTTTTTCGCATAATGTTATAACTTTGCAGGCCATATGATTCTGTCACAACCACCCAACTCTGCCACTAAAACATGGACACTGAAATAATATAGAAATGAATAAGCATGAATGTATTCCAGTAAAACTTGCAGACATTGAAATTAGAATTTGTATAGTTTTTGTGTATCATAAAAGACTTTTCAGCCCATTAAAAAGCATACATGCCATGCAAGGATTGGTAGTAGTTTCCTGACCTCTAATAAGTCAGTGTATTTATTAGTGGAACTAGTTAATGATTTTTCTTTGTGAGGAAGTCTCTTCTTGGTATTTCTGAGTATTGCCTGAACTTTCACCATTGCTGTAAGACTTCATAGAGAAGATTTTGTGAATCTTGCTTTTCCAGGTTACTTTAAGCTCTTCTTTAAAACCATTTAGTTGGGTGTCACTGGGCAGAGTGTTTGTGTCACTTGGATGGGTGTCATTTCAACCAGTCAAATCTAGTACTGAATAGATTTGTTGTTTTTATATTTCCTGTTACATTGTTTTATAATAATGAACAGAAGTATGCAAGTTTTGGTTATTCTGTATTAAAAATAATTGGACTGGTAAGTAGTTAAAGACATTATTTAGAATATTTGTTGTCAAGATAGAAATATCAAGATTTAGCAAGCTGATACTAGACTGTTGGAAGTTGATGGTAGAATACTAGTCAGATCCCTTCTGCTTTGAGAAATAACTGTTTTTCATTGGAAGACAAAATGTTGCTACATTTTGAGATCTTCACATTTTTTGTGCTGATATATCCTGTTAAAATTGTTATATATTCATGTACTTTGGTATTTTTCACTCCCTCCTTTCCTTTTTCTGGTTTGCTCAACTACTAAGTCACAATTTCTTTTTTTTTTTGAAGAGGAGAGTGATATACAATGAAACGTTTTTCATTTGTTTAACATGATTTTCATTTGTTTTTGTAGCATAGTTACTATATAATTATTTTATGTTGGATCTAAGAAATGTGACTTCAGTATAGGAAATGTGATTTTATTGCAGATACATTTGGTAGAGATGTGTAGTTTATATATAGTAATCCACACAGCACGATAAAAATCACAGAACGCTGTAATAGCTAGTAGGTGTACTGTGTACTCATCCATGTTCCACTCCTGTATTGCTTTACAACTATTGTTCTCTGAACCAGAATAAATGACATTTTATTGTGGCTGGCATGGAGACTGAACAAAGCGCAATAGGAAATAGCTACAGCTGCAAACAACTTCCAGGGGTTTCCGGTAACATTTGATAGTTGCAAAGGAAGGAAATGAAGGTTTAATGATGTTACAGTGTAGAAATTCATTTAAAAAAAAGTTTACCTATTGGTAGTTTTTATTGAGATATGTACATTTTTAAGATGGATTGTGTAGGTTTTTCTTACCTGTTCCTCGTGCCAATTTTTATTTTATTCTGAACTGTATTCCTGAGTCTAAAAGAAGCCACATTTTATTCAGTGCCCTTTCTGCACAAGTTGATAATGTTTTTCCTCCCAAATTCTATTTTCATCAAATTCTTAGGATAAATTATATTACGAAGAATTCTGGGTTTTTAATATGTTGTTCAATATCATTTGCTAAATTATATTTAAGAGTTTACATTTGGTTTCTAAGTGAGATTAGTCTTTTATGTCAACCTGATGTTAACCTTATAATGGATTGGGTACCATCTCTCCTCTGCTATAGCTAACATTGTAATGCTGAAAGCAGTTCACTATAAATTGAATTTAGCTGTTGATCTTGTATTTTAATACCATCAGTTTTTAACAAGAAACAGTAAGATAGAATTAAAACCAGAAGATAAACGATAAGTCAGTGATACTAGGGTGCATGTTCTTAGTCAGGCAGTCTGTGTGTGATTTTAAATGAATCATTTGATTAGTTTTAATTGTATATTCTGTGAAGCTCCCAAAGTTTGAAGTAAATGAATTCTGAACTGCTTTCCAGCCTTGACAGTCTATGAATAGGATTCCATTTTTGGCTCCAGGCCTAATCCTGGTGGCACCAGTACTGCAGTGACAAACAATAGTTGCTCAGATGGCCACAGCTGCCAAAAGAGCTCTTGACAGGCTGTAGTTAAATGTGGTCTTAGAGCACCACCTAAATAAAGGCCGCGCAGTGCTGTATCTCTGAGCTTGTAGTCAAAAGCTCTGAGCACATGAATGCTGAACGATAGCTATAGGAAAAGTTGGACATTTGCTCACGGTCTGTAAGGCAGGCTGTGTTTTTAGAGTGAGGAGTTGGGAGAAGCAGTGTCCTGCCTCTTAGTCTTCACACGTTGGCTCTGACCTTGCAGTGCTGCTTATGGTCTTGCCTGTTGTCTGTGTGTTTCTGATCTTAATTCAAGTCTGTTAAGCCAGGACTTCTCCTTTTTCATTTGATTATGTCCATTGTCAAACGAAGTATAATGCTGCCTATGTGATTGCTGCTTAATACTTATTTTCCCGTTGGTGGATGAAAGACTTTAAGCATGAACAAATTTGAATGATTTTCTTTTTCACTTATTAGAAGTCTTCAAAGTTTGCACAAATAAACACTGTCCTTGCTTTAATTAGTTTCTCCTCTGTGTGCTTGTGATGTCCTCTACCCACCGTTGAGTTCTGAAGACATCAACTGTGATCTCTGAAAATTGCAGTGAGCAGCCTTGATCTGAAGGGTTCATTTTGGTAAAGCTGATTAGGTACAGATCTGCAGGCTAGACTGTTCCGTGGGAAGTGTTCACAGGCATGTGCTGCCTGCCGTTCTGTGGTTACTATATCCTGTCTCACAGTACTTTGTTTTACTTTAATACTTTATTTGAAAAATTAAAATAATTACTAGTTCTGTTGCCATCTTATTTTTTTTCATTTTTTTCATGGTCTTTGTAGTTCTTTGAGAGTTTAGTCAAAGCAGACTATTTCAGTACTATAACTTGGAAATTTAAAAAGCTCAAGGTTTGAAATATGTATCTTGCAAAGTTGTAAAACCTCACTACTATTTATTTTAATAATTAATATTAATCTTTACTAGTTGTGGGCATGTTACTGTCTTGTACTCTGTAGAAAAGATATGGCTAAAGTAGGATAGTTTTGATAAATGCAGGATGAGCATATGTAAATTTTTTTGACTAAACAGAATATTTTAGTGAATACATTTTTTAGAAACACTATTCTTGATTAATTGTACCAAGCATTTTGCTTGTTTAAGTGAACTCTTTTTATTGTAAAGAGAAAAATGTTAATAAAGCAGAGTTTCAAAACAGGTTAGTAGAATTGCAATAATTGATACATTGGGTATTGTTGTTTTCAAGTGAACTCTTCAAAGAACAGAGAGAAATTGTTTTGGTTCATTCAGAATAAAAGGATCTTGTTCTGTCTTGGCTCTAGTTGAAACAACTTTGTAAGTGAAATTTTATATTTCACAGGCATTAAGCTACTATTGGTAGTTATTGTTAATAGGATTACTGGAAAAAGTATTTTGTCAGTCTTTACTACTATTATGGAGAAGAGTTTGAGATACAGTAGATTCAGAGATTGAACTGATGGTTTGTGGCATATCCTACTTATTAATTTAAAAAATTCAGTCAGACTCATAAAATTGTGTGGATTTAATGTACAGTTTATTGTGTATCATTAATTATATTTCGATAAAACTTCAAATTAAAAAAAAGTGTATTCATTTTCCTAATAAAGCTACTATTAACAAAATGCCTTAAAACAATATGGGGTGCTTCTTAAAACAACAGAAGTTTATGCTTTTAACACTTCTGGAGGCCAGAAATCCAAAATGAAGGCCTCTTTCTCTCTGATGTCCATTCAAAGACTATCTCCTAAATTAAATAAAAAAGAAAGGCTGGGAGGTCATGTGAAAACCCTGGATTCGATCCCCAGTACCACAAAGATAAGCAAGGTCATATTTAGGCTGGACATGTTTTGGTTAAGTGTACCATTCAACCTGCCACAAAAGGTATATACGAAAAAAAGGGAGATAGGCTTCTTAGTAGAAATTTAGTAGAAATCCATGTAGATTTTTTCCTGTTAAGTTAGAGAACCTATATGTTACTTAACTTGGGTTCTGACTTAACTTGGGTTCTCAGGTTAGTGATTCAGTCAATAATTACAGTGTTCTGAAGAAGATTCTGCAAACTGTTTCAGGCTTTAACAAGTAACTGAAGGGCAGATGGAACCTTCAGGTAACCTCTTCTAGCGACTTCCTTAAGTACTTTATGCAGTGTTAATTATGGTTCTCAGGTACTGTTCATCACTTGTACATCTGTAGTCTGTTCTATTTTTGTATTTCAAGTGGTATTTTTAAGATACCAGTAAATACTTCATCCCAGAATATGGCCAGTAGTAATTATTGTAGTGATTATAAACAAAGCTATTAAAATGGGAGGGAGTGCAGTTTTTCAGGTTTAGTAAACACCTGGACCCTGAAGATTATCATGAGATGGAAGTCCAGATCACCTGGAAACTTAGGAGATTGAACAAAATAGGCCCTCATGGTTGTAATTTGGTGGCCCTGGCATAGGGTGGGAAGGAAGAAGCAGTTCAGCTGCTTATGCATCACGACTCTGATGCTGTCTTTTGGTTGAAAGGGCCAGAGATGATGGCGAATGTTTTAGAGACCAAGCTCCCAAACTGCAACCCCAAACCAACCTGCTTATTTATCACAAAGTGCTGACCCTACCATTAAACCTGAATACTGAGGTTTTAGAAAAAACAACTCGGCATTAATGTCTTCTGTCTTGAAAGAAATAAAAAACAACACATGCCGTGGGTTTGCACTCCTGGGCTAGGTCCATGAAGAAACTTTCTGAACTTTCTGCTTTTGTGAGAACTCAACGCTGTTCCTGTCCTGTCATTAACTGATCTTTAGGAATTCATTTAACTTTGTTGGGCCTTATTTCTTCATTTTTAAAAAGCACATTTGGGCTACAGAATTGTAAAAGACCTTGTGGTTCTAGGAGACTTTGTTTTTATAGTAAGAGAATATTTCAGGATGTGTGATACTTTATTGCATTAAAAATTTATGTCAACTCAGAAACATACTAACTGTAGTAAAAGATACGCCTTTGCAGTAATTTCTAAGTTTTTTATATTCATGTGTTTTAGCCTTTAAAATACTCATTTGAGAGTTTCTTAGACTATGATTATTTTCATCCAATAATTAGTATTTCTAAAATCACCCCCTCCTTGTGGCTTTTTCTTCCCCTTTCCTGGTGCTAGGAGTTGATCTGAGGATCCCATATATTCTAGACAAGTGTTCTACTGTGGAGTTACATCCCTAGCTCCTGCTCTTAGCTTTAAAATATTTTAATGCTTAAATTCCTTTTAGTACTATAGGTGTTAATCATAATGATAATTACAGTAACGTGTAGAAAGTAAAAAATTGAAGTAGCCTTTCCTCTTTACCCCTTCCTTTGGCCACCTGCCCCCGCCCCAGGAATATGCACAGCTAATGCCTTGAAGTTTGGCCTATAAAAATTTCTATACACATTCTTTATATACACGTTATGTATATATGTACGTATACGCATCTCACACCACTGGTTTGTCTTTTGGGCTTTTGTAGTACTGGTCCAAAAGTTGTTCATGTAATGTAAGTTGTGCAGTCTTGGTATGTTGCAAATGTCTTACTTGTCATAATTTTCCTTAATATTGCTAATTTCTTAAAATGTTCACCCCAGTGCTAGTTCTGGGAAAGTACACAAACGTGTATTGACTGAAAAAAGCAAAACAATAGGAATAATTTAATGCTTATCGCTCCACCTTCTCGGGAGAACAGATTTATATAGGTTGGATGCATTTGAGGACAAGAGCCCTGTCTTAGGCTTTATGTGTCTGTCAAGTGAGATTTTTGGGTCACTAATAATGGTAAACTAAGTTTCTTTACCTCTAGCCAAGCTTGGTGAGCTGATGAGTAGTACCAGGCATAGGATGTGAGAAGCTAGCATGGCTGAGCAGCATTAGCACACTAGAATCTTGGAAAATTCTATGTGCTTTACAACGTAGGATTAAGATCGGTACTTTCGGAAAATGCAGTTTGATAGCATATATTTGTTATTGAGTTGTTCCTTCATAATTTAACTTCAGTAGAAAATTTTCAGTCTTGTAAATGTTAAAGTTCTTGATTTTAGTCTGGGTCATTTGAAACCAGGGACTCTAAACGGTGCAGAGATGAAGGCGCAGAGATGATTAGTGGCTAAGTTATTTAAACTCAGTAAGCTGAGCTCTTCAGTTATAGTAGCTGTATTTGATTTGCTTGGTGTCCACGTGGCTGGGTGCTAACCATATTGGATAGTGCAAATTAGTGATCTTTTCAGTCATCATAGAAACACGTCTGTTGGATACTGCTTTGCTAGAACATAGATTTTTGTGGTTCATGCTTTATTGTAAAATAAACAGACTAGAAAAGCTCACTGCAGTTGGAGCAATTCAGAAATTATATTATTTCCTTCCCTAGCTACCATCTTGTTGGATCTGCAGTACTGTTCAGACTATTTTTCATACAACCAAAACCTTCAGTTCCTCCCTGTCTTCTCTCACTTTTAGCGTGGACTTCAGATGCGCATGATCTGGGTTTCTTTAACTCCCATTTTGCTAAGTGATCTTAATAAGCTCCTTAATCCCTCTAAACCTGTGAAAATGGAGATATTACTGGTAGGCAGATTATTAAATGAGATGGTATGTTTAAAGATCAAAATATAGTACCTTGGGATTTAGTAATAAGCCCAATAACATTAGTGATGAGATTGTTTTGTAAAAGCAGAACTGTCCCAAAACTGTAGTGTCTTAAAACAACAATCCTAGTTTCGGATTCTGCTGGGCAATTGTTTTGGCCTCCTGCAGGCTTGACCAGCCTCATACAGTGGGGAAGGTGGTCGGTTGGCTTGGGGATGGCTGGACCTGCAGATCTTCACTTGAATGCTGAGTGGTTGATTGGCTCACAGTATGCTGCAGTGACAGAGATAAGATGACTGCATGTGTGTCATCATCCAACCAAGTTCACGTTTTCTTGAAATGTAGAGCCCGCAGCAAGAGCCTGTGTTCTCGTTATCCCTGTGTGCCCCACTCTGTGTTCTCTCTTGACATTTCTCAGTTGTAGTCTTGCGCAAGTTCTAGCCTTCATCCTTTCTTGAAAACAAAAACTATCTAAGTCATCTCTACATGCTTAGTGGACAGAACAAAATACTTCAAATACATACATAAATATGCTCCCTTTCCTCTGGACTGTCTCACATTATTTCCCTTCTACTTTAGTCTTTTAATGTGGTTCTATAAAGTGCTCTCTACTTTGGGGAGTTCATTTTATCTCTTGTTCTTTGATGAATTGGGAGATGAATTTGCTTTTGATTTATAAGAAATATCAAAGTAAAATTTTATATAGAAGCAATTTAATCGGGCATTTGTATGTCTTACGTAAATTTTCTAAATGTCTAAAGTGGCCTTGAAAGACAAAAAAATTTCTTAAATATGTTTATCAGGTACCATAAAGTTTAATTTCTTAGCTTTGAATATATTTATGAGGTAAGTTTGTAACTTAATTGTTGAGAAAGTGCTGTACCTGCTGTCTCTGCTTGCCCACATGTATCATAGGATTGGTATAAAGAATGCAGTGTTTTTCTGGACCAAGCAAAAATAGCTTGTAGCTTTTATCTTTTCATTTCTATTTTTAATTTAAAGGTGCTGGGAGAAAATGGAAATAAAACACAATGTTAACAAAAGAAAGCACTTGCAAAAAAAAAAAAGAAAGAAAGCATTTGCATGTGCATTTTTCTGTTTTTGCATCTCTTTCTCTGATTTGCTTTTTAGGATTTTTAAAATATATTATGACTCACATTGCTGTTTTTTCTTAAGTTTTATAGAAGTCACGGTTCTGAGATTATAGAGAGTTGAAATATAATGCAGTAAATTGTAGTTGGGCATGATGGGGGAAAAAAGTCTTGAGCTTCATGAGAACTAAATTCTAATGTGGCTTTATTAATGATTCACTAGAACCTTGGAAAAATTTAATTTCACGTGGTCTCAGCTATTTGAACTTCATCACTGGAACTCACATCATTTACATTAATAATACAGTGTGTGTTTTTCTGGGATTCAGCAGAAAACACTGCATATGAACACAGATGTTTAACATGAAAGAAAACACTGAGCGTGGTGGTGCATGCCTGCAATCCCAGCACTCTTTAAGGCAGAGGCAGGAGGATCACTGTGAGTTCGAGGCCAACCTGGGTTGCATAGTGAACTCAGGGCTAGCCTGAACCTCACAGGTAGACTCTGTCTCGAATAAAATAGAAGAAAATAAAATGAAAGAAATGGATAATACTATCAGTATTTTTAATACCTACATGGTTTATGATACATAGTGGTTATAAGGAAGAAGTATATTTGGGGTTCATTTTTGAGGTAGATGTTTGTCTGGTGGGCAAGGGATGAGAGGAGGGTTAGCAGTAATGAGATGTGTGAATGCCCAGAGCGGAGAATGAGTGTAAACAGAGAGCACACTCTACACCACGACAGAGTGGGGATTCTTCCGGAATATTTGGATAACATTCCCAGCATGCACTACATGACCTGAGAGTCAGCATACCTCTAAAAACATCCAGGTTTCTAGTATTTTCTATGAGTAAACTAAGTTTAGCTCTCTTGGAGAGGGGAGAGGACGCATGACCTCGTGCAGCACTGCGGGGGAGGTACTTGCATTGCCTCTGTGGAGCCAAAGGAGAAAGGCACTGGGGGACCCTTTTGATAGAGGATTCTTTTTGGTGAGAGTGTTTTGAATCTAGAAGGACTTTTTTCCCCTTTTGTTTGTTTTGCTTTTGCCATCTGCAGTATCTTGTAAATGCTGTACAGAGGAGTAAGCCTAACTTAATTTGTGGATTGTATTCCGTGCAGTATTGGTACTGTTCACTGGAGCTTCCTCTCCTGGGAGGAGCGGCCCACAGCTGCCTCTTTCTGTCCTGTGGTCACTGGTCCCAGGTGGCGGCTGAGCATCTGAAATCTGGTTAATGTGATTGTGAAATCGAATTTTAAATTAATTTAATTAATTTACATTTTATTAGCCACATGAGGCTGGTGGCTGCTGTACTGGTTAGCTCAGATCTCGAATGTCATACCCTCTGTTGTAAAGCAATGAGAAATTTCCTTTTCATTAAAAAATGGCTGTTTTCAGAAATATCTTCCTGCTCACATTCGGTTCTCTTCTAGGCTTCTCTAAATTTGTGGAGGAGGTACTTTTTCCTTCAGTTTCTCTACCTTTGGCTCTGGAACACTGGGCTTCTCTCCTGGCACGTTGCTTCAGTCTCAAGCCCGATTGGTCCTTATTTTTTGTGTTTCACTCTGTTGGGGGTGATAGGCTCATCATGCTTTTTAGCTTTTATAGTCTCTTTTGCTTGTAGACAGACCTCACTGCTTCCCCCACACATCAGATTTGTGCCTCAAAGTCTGTCGTGCACCACCAGCATGGCGGTGGTGATGGCCCGTCAGAGTACCTAACATGTCTTGTTCAGCAGGTTGAATGGTTCTCTCAGTTAACCCTTTCTCTGTGTTGTATTTTTGTATCCTTTCCAGGTTTAACAAGCTGTCTCACTGCGATTCATATTTTAATTCTGTTAACAGTTGTAGTGTTAGTTCTGTGACAATTTAAGAATAAAAGCTGATTTTTTTTTTTGAGGTTAATAGATACCATTTAGACAAGTTATCCAAGACAGGCATCAAGTCTTCAGGACTTCGTGATACGTAAAGAAAGATTTTTGAATGAGTGACTCTAATACTATGGTTTGATGTATGGTCCAGGAAATGTAAAGGCTTAGAGCGCTGAGCAGTGGTACTCCAGGGTTGTTGAGCTGGCAGAGTGAGTGAATGGTAGTGGCCAGGCTAAACTGGGTAAGAAGGGAGCATTACAGCTTACTGCATTTGAATGAAATCAGTGTTCCATGTAGGTTATAGAGAAGAATTAATATAAAGCAGCATATAGGTAGGACATGCTATAATTCCAAATCTGCAAAGGAGATGGTCTAGTACTTTTTGGTTGTATATTGAATTGATATTAAGAATGTAGGCAGATTCTTTGTTGTGCAGTGTTGTTGCGTGAATGATTAAGTATTAGAAGAAGAATAGTGTTTTGCAGTGAAGATGCCAGGTTACTGCTCCTTGTGATGTTACCTTTGGTAATAATTTTTTGGTGCCATATTAGGACAGTTAAGTGGGACTAGACTAATCAGTGATTTTGTTTGCCCTTTTTTTTGGACTGAGAATCAAACTCAGGACCTTGTGCTTACCAGGCAGGCACTGTGCTGCTGAGCTGTATCTTTGCTATTTTTGAACTATATAAATACTTGATAGAGAAAATAATTCTTACAAGATTTTTGCTAGTGAAAAATCAAGCATGTCCCACATCAAACATATTTTCATGCTCTTGCAGTGTAAAGGATATTCCTTGAACTCCTTTTAATCTGTAAGTATGGTTAGAGAAAAATTGCAGTTTCCAGCTGCAATACAGTCTTTTGTTGTTTTTACTGGAAAAAGACTGCTGCTTAATTGAATTGCGGAGAAGATAATGTGCGCCGAGATTCTTAGTAATTATGTAAGGAAAACCATTGAATTAAAAGAAAACATAAATCTTTGATTTACAAATTTAGAGAAGCATTTTGAATTGCCTTTAATTAATAGTTCTATAAAATTGGTTACAACCATAGGAGCAAGTCAGTTAGAAGGATCAAGTCAGTTCTTGACCATGAATTATGAAGATTGTTTCCCTGTGCAGTGCTGGGCAGGAGAACACTTAACTCTCGAAGCTCCTGCTCCGCCACGGGGGCTGCCTTACCTCCAGGTGTGACACATGGCTGCTCCCTATGCACTTGTCCTCCATTGGCACTGGTTGCAGGGGCCATTTTAGTGGTCAGGGGACTTTTGTTTGTATTTTTGGTGAAACACAAACACGCTTAATTGTAATGCTTATAGGTTCCAGGTATGTTGACAGTTAACAGAGTTCTAGAGAGAAGCTTAAAGTTAGACTAGTTTAATAAAGTAATTGAAATAGAGAATAGAGAATTTTGACAATCACTTATTTTATTGGGAATTAAATGACTGTGGTTTGAGAAACATTACCTGGAAAATAATAACTTTTTATGCCAGTTCTTCATGTTTGAGGGTAGATGATTCAAAGGCAATAAGTTATATTAACATATTTTTTAATTTTTAAATATATTTATAGTAGTAATTTTCATTCTGTTATCTTTGAAACAATACCTTTGGGAAGATTTGGATGAAAAAGAAATACTGGGTAACTTCATCTCACTTTTAAAAAATCTTTTCTGATGAAATACCAGTTTCACCTCCAACAACAGAAAATGTAGCTGATTTGAGCTTCCCATTTTCTTTATTCTGTCATTTATCTGCCATAGCCAAGAATTATTAAAGCCAGAAAATGTCAAGGGTGGTATGTTATTGTTTGTAAGTCAAACAATTAACTGTATATGGAATTTAAATTTGATTCTTTTCACTTTTTTCCCTTTGAGAAGGCTTTTATTCAGACTGTCATGAAAGTATGGTTTCAGTTACAACATTTTGCAACTGATTTTATTTTTTGAAGATTAACATACTTCCTAATGTTTTACAGGTCTTATCACAACTACATCAAGGAGACTAGACAGAGAGCAGCAAGATGAACACATATTAGAAGTAAGCATTACTTTGTTTTTAGTTTTTACATGTTTGCAGTTACAAGTATACTTAGAAAGATAGACCCTACTCCTCTTGGCTAGTATTCTAACTGCTGATATTTTGTTATATTAGCTTCTGGTCCATCAAGGACAAGGAAAATAAAGGAAAATATTCTGAACGTAGCTCATGCCTCCTTCTTGCCTTTTTATGTCCTCAGAACACACAGCACCACCAAGGTTGCTGTTCTGAGTTTTTGTACTCTTATATACACACACAGATGCACAGTAACTGCAACTGTACATAATATCATGTGGCATTTCATTTTCATTTGTACAACAAGTATTTTCTGTATACCTTTTGCAGCTTTCTTTTTCATCAGTATTATGTGTTTGAGATAATATTTATAGATCTGGTTTAATCTGAGCTGTGGTTAGCTTGTTTTCACGTTTTTTCCATTGTTCAAGAATTACAAATTTTTTGTGGTTTAGAATATTCCTAAAGTTTTTTTTAAAGTAAATATAGATTAAAATTGAATATGTCTTTTAAAATGTTCTCTTCCAGTAAGGTTTCTTGTTATCATAGTTAAATAAAAATTCATTTTAGTGCTTAGAAAAACCAAAAGCATAGCTTCTCATCGTTTACTAATCACCTATTGGTTGGTGTCATTGCCGGTATCCCCACAGAACACAAGGAAAAGGTAACTGTTAGAGAGGGAAAGCCAGCTGAGGAGGCCTCTTAGCACTGTTGACATTTCTTTATCACATGTTGAGGCTACTGTTGATATTGGAACCGGCCTGGGAAAGCCATGTGCTTTGTTATTTGTGAGTTAACTGTGCATATCTTCCATCTTACAGTGGATAATAGAGAAGGAGCCTTAGTAGTGATTTTTTAAAATTCTCCTTTTAATTGCTGCTCATGCTACTGCCTACTAAATTTTATTTTACCTTTGGTTGAGATTTCCTAACTTTGTCAGTAAAGTACTTGGTTTTTAGTAGCCGTGCCATGTGCCTGTGTGGGGATAAGTTACAAACACCCTCTCTAGGCAAGGTCGTTTCACAGACACAGTACTTTCCCATTAGTAATTTTGCCATGTGTTACATCTCGCTTTTCATTTCGTAAGTTTGGGAGGTCCCTTGAATTCACTTTCTTTATGATAGTGTGGCATTTTGAATTTATGTCCATTCACTACAGGAAGAGAGAAATGGGTACTGAAGAAAATAACCAGATGCCAAAATATTGAGGCTCGCAGGTTATAAACATTGAAAGCTTGCTCTCATTGTTTCACCTTGCTTATGACTGCAGATTTCACATTAATTGGGTGCTTCATTCATTCCAAAGCACTTTTCTCAATGAATGTTAAAGACGCAGTACAAACAGATTTAAAGTATGTAGGATTTTGAAGATAATATTAAGACATTGATGAGAACCAGATTTTGTAATAGTTTGTTTATGTATTTTCTTATAGGTCTGCCATATAAGTCCTAATGTGATGATGTTATTGAGCCAATGATCAAATTAAATTGGGAGATGCGATTGAGGGGAGAATAACCCTTAGTGAGATCATTACTTTTAACATGCACACTGCCAATAAATGCGAACTGTTAACAGTGAAATTAACACTTGCATATGGAAGCAATCGCCACTGGTTTCTCAATCTGTGATCTTTATCCCTGAATTGAGGACTTGAAAATTTTACATAACATGCAAACTTTTTACTGAAAATATTAAGTTGGTCATAAGATTAAATGTTTATGTCCAGCTTCTTAAACACTAAAGACTTCTCCACAAGAAGACAGCCAAACAATAAAACAATGATCAGTACTATTTCAGTGTGTCATACTTAGCATGCACCTTAGCATAATTTATCAATGAAACTTTAAAATCACATTGTTTTAACTGCAGTGTATAGTGTTTTATGTTTTAAGTATATAGGGTATATTATTTAAAGAGAGCTACATATTCAAAGCAGAATTTTTATGTATCTCATCCATGGCCTAAAAATACAAAGTTTTTGGTTGTTTCACATTTTGATAATCACAATAGTGCAAGGAAAAGAAGGAGACTGTGTGGTCATAGAAGAGTGGGAGCTGACAGTTATTTCTTAGCCATTGCTCAGCTCCCTGGGTCCCCATCTATAAAACTGGGAGAGATTGCTGTACGTCTTCACTGTCAGAATGAGAGGAGATGGTATGGGCCGTAGTGCTATGGGAACAATAGAAGTTTATACATATAAATGCCAGTGCTTGTTAAGAAGAAGAAAACGTGTGTGTATGTGTGTGTATTATAAATCTTGTTGATCTATTACCTTTAAAAAACAGGTCACTGTGACAGACAATGGTACTCCTCCCAAATCAACCATTGCAAGAGTAATTGTGAAAATCCTTGATGAAAATGACAACAAACCCCAGTTCTTGCAGAAGTTCTACAAAATTAGACTGCCAGAGCGGGAAAAACCAGAAAGAGAAAGAAATGCCAAACGAGAGCCTTTGTATCGTGTGATAGCAACAGATAAAGATGAAGGTCCCAATGCAGAAATCTCCTACAGCATTGAAGATGGAAATGAGCATGGCAGATTTTTTATTGAACCGAAGACTGGAATGGTTTCATCCAAGAAGTTCTCTGCAGCTGGAGAATATGATATTCTTTCAGTGAGTTAAGATCATAGCTGACTATGAACCCAGTCTTGTATCTCTTCTAATTTTATGCAATAAATGGTCAGTGTTTGAGTCCTAACAGTAAGCAATGTTTGATAAGTGTGGGTGTGTTTTTTCCTCTGTAACCCTCACTCCTGTTATTATTTACATTGAGTTTAGTTACAAAATGCTTGCTCATCAAGCATTTAAAAATGTAATATACCCAGATATGAACATTAAATATTTGAAATTAGCTCAGTTTGAGACTGAACCCATCTATGTTGCAGTTAGGGATGTAACTTCTGATTTGCTGTTTTTATCCCATTTATATTTTATAGATCAAGGCAGTTGATAATGGTCGCCCTCAAAAGTCATCAACCACTAGACTGCATATTGAGTGGATCTCCAAGCCCAAACCACCCCCAGAGCCAATTTCATTTGAAGAATCAGTGTTTACCTTTACTGTAATGGAAAGCGATCCAGTTGCTCACATGATTGGAGTAATATCTGTGGAGCCTCCTGGCATACCTCTTTGGTTTGACATCACTGGTAAGCACTGCTCGCCTTCTCAGTTTTCACTGTCCGTGGGTAACTTCCACTGAAAAGAGACCTGCGTATGGTTTCTGATTTGGGGGCACATCTCAGAATTTAAAATTAAGAACAATACTTGTGGGTGGAGTGTTTGTTTTAAACGGTGATAACTTGATTGAAAAGTTTTTTACAGTGTATAGTGTATATTAAATTTATTTAAAAATAGATATTCTGCCTTCACAGAATCATCGGTTTTTATAAGACTTTAAAAAATTTGTTGTTTACTTTTTAAAAGCATTAAGGAATTACTCTACAGAGAAACCTAAATGTTTTGGTCCCAATTTGTATTTGTTATATATAACATATGGCATATTATTTTTAGTGATTATGATTAGACTGTTGAAAGTAGCGGTACCTTGTGCCTGTGTGACGATCACACACATCAATGTTGAACAGGGACAAGCCTGCAGATTTTGATTTGTAAAACTTAAAATTTATAGTACCAGCCTTGGCTTTTTAATTGTATTTATCTCAGTTTAAGTAGAAAGCAGGGTTCATTAAATTAATCTACCTTCTATTAAAGTTTATGTGGCTAAGTCAATCCTTGTTTTAATTTAATTTAGCTCTAATGTATAATGCGGTGTCTTATTTGATTCACTTTTTAAATTTGACATTCAACTTTGCTATCTTAGAGCTTTATTTTTTCTTTACATTTTAATTGCAGTGATGCTCCAGATCAGTAGTATGTGTTGTGATTTGTCTCTCTTGTTATCCTAGATGTTCTTTCAGAAAGTAGAAGCTGATGAGTCATAAGCAGCAGGAGTCACGGGGTAGAGATGGGACAGGCTTTTCCTCCCGAACTTTCACAATAGACAGTTGGGTTGTTTTCTCCAGTTTTAATCACTTACGTGAAACTGTTGATAATCCCTCTCAAACTCTTGTAGTTTAAGGAGAGAACCAATGACTTTTCTCATTAACAATAATCAAAATTGTTGTTTTACTTCTCTTATCTTTTTTTCACATTTCCAGAATAATCGGTTGCTGTTGTGTGGTGCTTGACTTCACTGTTTAATACTTCCTGTGTTTGGACCTGGTTTGATTGACTGCCCTTCTTGTTCTGTGCTTTCTTTCCATGCTTACTTGCTTCTTTTGGCTGTGCCAGGAGATACACTTGCTAGAGAAGTTTTTTACGTCTTACAGATGACTTGTGACCTGAACTGTACAGCAGAAGGTATCTGCTGAGATCACGTAATTTATATGAGATCTAAAATAAAAGCATTGATTTTTCTTAAAATTCTTTTATTTCCAGTGACCATTTTTCATTGATATTTCTTTTCATAGTTGCTTCTGGTCTCACCCATTCCAATTTCACACATGTTGACTTTTAATCATCCCCAGACCCATAGTTTTAGGTTTGACTTGATATCTTGTGTTATGTGTATATTGTTTTGCTTTTTGATAGAGTAGGAGAATTTTCATTAAGCCTGTATTTTCATTCCATTTCATATCATTGACATAAGTATTTTAATTGTAGTGATTTAAAAACAGCTTTATTAATAAAGTTGGGAATCCATTGGGATAGCATTTTTGGGACAGAAACTTTTGATTCATTAAATGAGATAACAATACTAATGAAAATAATGAGAAAAGTTACTTTTAAATAGTGTAATAGAATTGATTAGAATTAAATACCAATATGTTTTTCAGAGTTAACATTTGTCATAATGTTATTTTCTTAAGGAATTAGGCTCAAAGATTCACAAAAATTTTTTAATAATTAAACTTTTAGAGCTGGAAATGTGGCTCAGCACTAGGGTGCTTGCCTGGTATGTGCTAATCCTTTATTCAATCCGCAGTAACAGGAAAAAAATTAAAGTTTTAAATTGCTAGTGATATTTTTATATAGTTACTAAATGAGGTTGATACCCATGAACTGTAGATGTGAATTAAGTAGATATCCAGACATGAATTAAGCTTTTAGTCAGCTTTTAAGCTGACCTGGACACGAATTAACTAGATATCTAGCACCTCTATAAAAACAAACTGAGATGAATGTATTGGTGGTATAACCATATTTTTTTCTTTTCGGAGTTGCTTTCTTGCTTCTCTCAATTCACGGCTTCCTTGACAGTTAGGGTTAGTTTGGCCTTAAAAGCAGTGTCCTTTTAACTGGCCACACCTGCCTTTCCAAATGCTGGCTCCTTGGATTCATCTTGATTATTATATTAGAAATCTTTTTTCACTGCCCTGAAGTACATACCAGGCTTTTGTCCTCTGACCTGTTTTAACTGTGTGTGTCCTGTTCTAAATTAGGTGGCAACTTCGACAGCCACTTTGATGTAGACAAAGGCACTGGAACCATCATCGTTGCCAAACCTCTTGACGCAGAACAAAAATCCAACTATAACCTCACAGTGGAGGCTACAGATGGAACCACCACTATCCTCACTCAAGTAAGCGGATTATTAATAAATACTGTGTCTGTCAGAGGGAGACTGACGTACCGTTCTGGTTTCAGGGTCCATAGACCAAAAGCGGCAATTTATTTGGCCACTGAGACTCTAAAATCACGAGTGAGTACGTGTGTACACACTGAGAATTTGTATTTGAAGAAAGAAAACCAAGTGTAAATCCTGGTTTGGGT
Organism: Dolichotis patagonum; assembly: GCA_004027295.1. NCBI lineage: Eukaryota > Metazoa > Chordata > Mammalia > Rodentia > Caviidae > Dolichotis > Dolichotis patagonum. Next base: position 95,528 of record PVJX010002613.1, on the reverse strand, counting down.
TTTGCCTATGACTAAACAGCTGTCCAAATTTTGACAGAGAACTTGAAACCAAACCACATTGTTGATCTGTTATCAAAATATTATAGATTAATGTTTGAACTATATAATGTAATGTATAGTGTTTCGCTGTTGAGGGTGAGTTATTCAAATCATGTTCTTAAAAGCTGATTAAACTAATTGATTGATCTTTGAAATCACTTTCAGGACAGATAACGCTGTCCTGTCCTTGCTAGCTTAACTGGGGGTGTGTATCCACCAGCTGTGTGTGTGTGTGTGTGTGTGTGTGTGTGTGTGTGTGTGTGTGTGTGAGAAATTGAACTCAGGCCCTTGTGCTTGCTGCTAAGCTGTGTCTTTGGCCCTAAAAGAGTGTGTAAAAACGATTAAAATGTTCTAACGATTTCTTGAACACGTTTATTTATTCCTATCTCACAACTAAGAGATGATCACATTGGAGAGCTTTCAACTTAAATATTAAAATCCTGTAAATGAAATTAAATCCTCTTAATCCCTTTGGTTTCTTGCTGTGTGCTGTCAGAGCCATGCAAAAGGAATATTCTTATATAAATAATCATTGTGGGATTTGGGGAAGCAGCAGAGACATTCATTTGTTCATTTACTTAGCAAACACTTGTTGAACACTTGTGATGTGCCAGGTATTGTTTTGAAATCTGAATTATTAGATTACCACAGGCAAAACTCCTTCTTCCTTGAGCTTACATTAGAACAGTAGGAGCTCAAATCTTGTCTATGGTTTATATGTCCTTAGAAAAGCAGAATTTAAAGGTTAGATAAAAAATATTCTATATTTGTTTTCTATCTTTATACTATTTTAAATCTTAAACAAGGGTTGTCTGGTATTCATTTGATTGCATTAAAAAACAAGATTGTAATGAAATTGCACAGTGATACATGCCTGTAATTTTAGCCCTCTGGGAGGCTGAGGCATGAAGACCAAAAATCTGAGCCCAGCCTGGAAAACTTAATGATTTAATGAGACCCTGCCTGAAAATAAAGAATTAAAAAAGACTTGGAGCTATAGCTTAATGCAAAGGCCCTGGATCTAATCCCTAGTAACCCCCTCGCCCCAAGAAAAAGTTAATATACAATATACTGTCAATTAATAAAGGAAGTAGATAATACAAAGCCAGTTGTAAAATATATTTTATTCCTTTCTTCAGATACCTGTGACTTTTAATGCATGTAAAATTGATATTGTATGCTCTACTAGGTGCTTTTGATGTCATTTTGCTATCTCATAAAAGTTCCACTGCAGTATAAAAGTTACATTTTGTCAGTGACAGATTTCATCGCAGTGACAAGCAAAATCAATTGATTTTCTCTCTTTAGGAATACGATCTTGAAGTTAAATTCAGAACATGAAAGGACAGAATTAAATTGTAGTAAATCTAACAGGACAATTCTGAAAAGTTTCAGGAATATAACTGTGTATTGTTTAGTTCACAGGACTGACTAAACTGAGATCAAGCGCAGGAATTTAATAAATAGCCCTCTGTACCAAGCATTCTCATTTTTAGTGATTGTTTGTATTTTTAAGTGAATATTAAACAGTGCATCTTTTCACCCCAGAATTCTGTTTTAGATAGTAAACTTAAAAGGTTAGTATGAAATATGATGTATATCAACTACAATTTCTGTAAAACCCAGGAAATATTCTAGATTTCTTTTTTCTTCAGTTTTTGATTCTTTGTTTATACCTGGGTAGCTTACTTTGAGTCATTTTCAGAGGGCCTTGATAATGCCCTGATGAATTGCCAACGGGGAAGTCAGAACGTAAGAGAATGGTTTTTGAGCCCAGGCTGACCTGTTACTGGTATGAGACAAAGGGAGCAATCATAATTAAGGTTAGGTTTCTAGTCTGAGTCTGAGAATAAGGAGATACAAATTTGAGAGGGAGCAGAAGAACAGAGAGCAGATGAAGAGGAACACAGAAATACGAACTGTGCAGATAAGGTACCTGGAGCAAGCTAGGGAGATTTGGATTTGTGGGCAAAACTTAAGGAACAACAGAGCAGGTTTTGTGCATCCAGGTCAGTAGCAGCAGGTCACAGATTCAGGGTTAGGAGACCATTGTGGGTCGTAAAAGCTCAGGGCACGTCTGCAGCAGAGTAGCTCGGAGAGAGTGACCGTGTGAACACCAGTGCTCTGCGGCAGCAGTGCCTCTCCCTGCTTTCTTGCTGCCCTGCAGCTTTCTGCTTCAGATGCCCATCAAGCACTAACTCAAGTCACTTTGTTTCATGTTAGTTATATCTCCAGGTAACTTCCCAGATCCAGTTAACATCTCTTTGAAACATCTTCGCTTTCATGTTTCCTTTACTCTGTATTGAGCATGAACATTGTAAGTTCTGCAGCAGAAAACTTCGTGTGAATCTTGGCTCTTCCTCTTTTCCTATTCATGCTTTTATTCATACATACTGGTTATATAGATTAATGAGTGTCATTTTGGCAGATTTATATATATATACATAACATACTTTAACTATTCTCTTCCTCATCACCTCCTTTGCCCCACGTGCTCCATCCAGTTTCACATTTTTAGGGGATGTTTGATGCATACAGTGTTGTGTTTTGATCATACTCTGCTATCTGCTGCCTGCCGTTAAGCCCACTCTTTTTCTCTTCCTTGTCTGATAACAGTATCCCTTGTATTTCATTGTCACCATTTTTAGATTCTACATATTGTGAAGAACATGCAATATTTGTCTTTCCAAGCCTGGTGTATTGTGTTCAAACGTGATGATCCTTAGATCCTTCCATTTTATGCAAATGACAAATTCTCGTGTTTGTTTTTTTTTTAAATTTTAATGACTGCATGATGCTTCACTATATGAATATACCACATTTTTCTTTATCCTTTCATATGCTGATGGTTACATAGGCTGGTTCCACCTCTTTGCTCTTGTCCAGGGATAAGCTTAGACACTTTAAACTTCCATTTGGTCATCTGGAAAATAGAGATAATGTTAATATTTTTATGAGGGTTAAGTGAGATGATACAGAGTGCTTGACCTTAAAGCTTCTAGAACCTATCACCTAGTAAGCACTCAGACAGCGGTAGCTGTTGATTGAGCACTGCTGTGGGCGCTTCACCTCCTGATTTACCCTCAGCACTCAGCTTCCTGTCTCCATTCTGCGTCTCTGTAATTCATCTCCTGCTGCCCGCTACCAGAGTGGTCCACCTGACCGAGAGAAAGAGGTAAAGGTGGCTTTCCTCTGATCAGAAGGTTCAGAGCACTAAGGACATAAAGTTTTCCAGCCTCAGCTAGAGATTCTATCTTCCTGCTCTCAGTCCTCTCCTGTGTCTAAAAGGTAGGGTGTTCAATCTCACCACAGCCTTTTGCATCTCTGACCAAACTCTTCCCAAGACATAGTCACCTGCCAACCAAAGACCCATGCAGGGTTGTGTTACCTCCTCCTTAAGAACTCTGAATGTCCAATCTCTAGATTCTTAACAACTTACTTGATAATATATAAGACATAATTAGACTTTCCCTGGTGAGATCAAAGGCTTCGTGAGGGAATGGGTTGTTGTGTACACTTGTTTCATAACCTTACTCCTCTGTAGGCAAAAGCTGAGCACCTAAGCGGCCGATAAATGTTTCCTTTGTGTTACCTAGTCAAAACTGAATTTTTTAAACTTTCTGCTCTTCTTAACAGTGATTAGTTGATCTTTGATCAGCATAAAACCTCTCTATCTAATGCCTGCTCTATGATAAAAATGTTTTAAATTTATAATGGAAATAAGAATGTCATGATTGAATTGTTAGAAATTTCCTTCATGGGTCATACCGTCTTGATCATATATGACCTTTAAGAGTGAGGCATTTATAGTTTTAAGTATTTACTTACATAAAAACCTTTTTGTGATTTGCAGGATGAATTTAGTATTTATAGAATTCGGTGTCAAAGGTCTGTCATTGGTGATGTAGTATTCTGGTAGATCACAGGTACTAATGTAAAGGCCTCTCTCCCTGTCCTCTGGCACCAGGCTAGGACTTAGGACATCTGTACTGCTGGAATTAGCTAACACTTATGTTGTTAGGATCCAGCAAAGGTCAGTTTGTAAACTATATGCCATCATTTATGATAGGTACTGATTTCTACTATGGTTTATCCATATGCAGTACATCTTTTCATTGTGAAAATGAATCCTCTTACAGTCAAAGTAAATAGTTTTTGTTTATAAATTTAGCTTAAGACTGAATTTTTTTAAACTTTCTTTTAGGTATAAAGATTTTGTGTATGTTGAGATACTTAAGAGAGTTTATCTTTTCTACCTATTTAATTGCTTTTAGGAAATGAACACATTACATATATATGTAGATTTTGACATCACAAAAAAAATCTAAAAACTTTCTGTGTGTGGGGGGGTAGGGATTAAACCCAAGGCCAAACACATGCTAGCAAAGTACTCTACCACTTAGCTACATTTACAGCCCTAAAAACATTTCTAATTTTTCTTTTTAACTCAATCTTGGAGTCTTAGCATGAGAAATTTAAATAGCATAATCATGTGTCTCATTTGCCTCAGTAAATTAGTAGTTACAGATTCAAATTAATTTAGGGAATGTGTCTTTCATAAGTTCTGGCAAATTAAATTCTGTTTTCTGTCCATGAGTAATCTACTACAGTGTCGCGTATGTGGAGACCTAAGAGAAGCTAAACCACCATTCAGAAATAAATGTTAAGTGTGCAGTGTATTACGTCTCCAAAGTTAGTTTTAAGAATTTGGAAAGGTCTTCACCACCTTGTATTTTAAATAAGTAATATGTCAATGAAAAATTTTAAAATTCTAAATATTTGCTTTTATTTCTCATGTTTGTATTTTCATTTTTCTAAAATACCAGATCTTTTTCCATGTACATATGATTTCTTACTGACTCTTTAAATATTGAAAATATAACTAGGAATATTATTATGTGGGTTATTTTGTCTTTTATTACAGGTTCTTATCAAAGTAATAGATACAAATGACCATCGTCCTCAGTTTTCTACTTCAAAATATGAAGTCGTTATTCCTGAAGATACAGTGCCAGAAACAGAAATTTTGCAAATCAGTGCTGTGGATAAGGATGAGAAAAACAAACTAATCTATACTCTGCAGAGTAGTGTAGATCCATTGAGTCTCAAGAAATTTCGTCTGGATCCTGCAACTGGCTCGCTTTCTACTTCTGAGAAACTGGATCACGAAGCTGTTCACCAGCATGTTCTTACAGTCATGGTACGGCATCTATTCCTTCTTCCGCCCATGTGGTTCCTGAAAGGTTTATGTGTTTGAGAGTAACAGTGATTTTTAATCCATAAGAAAGAAAATCTCAGAAGGCTAATAATGTGCTGAATGATTCTTCTAGGTGCGGGATCAGGATGTTCCTGTAAAACGCAACTTCGCAAGGATTATTGTTAATGTCAGTGACACGAATGACCATGCCCCGTGGTTCACCAGTTCCTCTTACGAAGGCCGGGTTTATGAGTCAGCCGCTGTTGGCTCAGTTGTGTTACAGGTTACAGCTCTGGACAAAGACAAGGGGAAAAATGCTGAAGTGGTATACTCAATTGAATCAGGTATTTTTGGAGTTTTCAAGTTTGAACTTTGTGTATGTTAAAATGTATTTCTAAAATTCTGTGTCTTAACATTTCTGTATGTTGGTGCAAAAATTGCTGGAGATCTTTACCATTTTGCATGCTTGTAAAAAGAGGAAGTATTTTTAAAATTAAATTTTGACCCATTAGAGAGGAAAGATAGGGTCCTAGGTAGTTTGGGTACCCACAATTCCAGAGCTTCATAATGCTAGCTTAGTGGAAGACTTCAGAGAAATCCTGCAGAAAGGCAATTTTTATTTGACCAATTTATTATTTCTGAAATTAGTTAACCACAGCTATTCTCCTGTGAACTATTAGTAAGCTATGAAATACTTAGGAAAATCCTGGCCTAGTAGTTGAACATTTTACTTTTTATCAGAGAATATTTTCTCTTGGGTAGAGCATGGAATTTTTTTGATGGAATGTTGGTTTATCCAGTTCCTTCTTCGGATTAGTCTCAAACAAAAAGTATTTTGCTTCTTGGATACCTTTGCCCTAGCTTTCATTCCTGCTTTTAAAAGTTAAGCTTCATGCATGGAGTTGGATCATTACAATAGATCACAGAGTAGGGTCTGGAACTAGAACAAAAGGTTAAAGAGGCTGTTATATATGGCCTTGGGGCAAAAGGGGCAGAGAGTCCTCCTGGAGCTGTAGGCCCGGGCAATTCTGGATAGGCAAGATCAGCAAGAAATCCAGGGTCCTGCTAGTGATAGCGAGGAAGCTCATCAAGAAGTGGTCACGGCAGCGTGAAGTGGGTTTTTTTTTTAAAATTTATTCATCTTTTACTTTTTTAATATTTAATGGCTTTTTGGGGGGTTTTGGTACCGGGGATCGAACTAACCAGGTGGGTGCTTAATACTGTTGAGCTAAATGCCCGGCCCTACGTGAAATGTTTTTATTCTCTGTTCTGTTTTATACTGTGGCCACTCATTCATGTATTCATTGCACGGACTAATGAAGCTCATTTTATATGTCATGGAAGAGGCATTCGTGCCTGTGTTTGATAAGGTTACCAATAGTCCACAGGTGTGTTGTGTTGGACAGGAATTTTGCTTCAGAATATATGATTATACAGTTACCAATTACACTGCTTTCAGATCTTTCCTATTCATGTGAAATAGTATGAGTAAGTGATGATCATCATGCTGAAGAGACAGTTTAGTTCCCCACTTTACTCAGTGCCATCGTCAGTGCCATTGTTAGAGCATGAGAAATACGCTCTCTTTTACTCTTCTGTGTTTGTAAAGATCTTAGGAAATTGCAGTCTTCTGTTTGACTTTTTTAAGTCCAGAGTTCAACCTGTTTAGAAGCGATCTCTACTAGACTTTATAATCAGTAGAGGCCTAGATTATCTATATATCATATAGTGAAAATCTGAGTATGTGGAGAGTAATTTTACTTTATGTGGCTAAACTATTTTTATTTTTTATAAATTTAAAATTTCAATAGTTTCCCTTGCAACAACCAAATAGACTGTATTACTCACAAATAGCATTTTATGTACCACATTGTGATTACAGCGTTAAAATGCATTGTATAGTTAGTGCTTTGAATAAAGATGAAGTGTTTTTCCATTGCCTCAGAAATTTAACAGTTAGAAAAACAGTGCATTCCTTTTGTGCATGCCTGAGCATTTCAATAAGTAATTTTGTCATAGACAAACTGACTGCATTTATGTAGGAGAAAATGTTAAACTTTCCCTTAGCTTTCACATAATTTTCAACAACTGGGTGGTTAAAATATGATTGTTGGTGTCTGCGAAAAGGCATGTGCATTCTTTGAATACTTTTAATGACTGATGGGATTAGTAATTTGGTATTCTAAGAATGGAATTCTATCTCCCTTCAAAGAATAGATGGAACCATTGGACTCTTCAATATGAAATTGGGACTTTTAAGATTTTCTAAAGATGTTTTTGATGATACAGAACTATGGTAAACAGTTACTTTATAGGAAACCACTACTGTTAAAATGTAGTTTATGTGTGTTATGAATATCTCTTGGACTAGTATACACTGTAAAATATTCATAATTACATTTCATTTAACAGTTTATTCATAATCAGCTGCTTCTAATTTGTGTCAGATTACATTTAATAAAGTTCAAAAGATGAGTTATAAATTCCACCCATAGCCCTGCATGTTTAATTAGCAGCAATTTATGGAGCAAAAGATATGGTCTGATTAAGAGTCTTTAGGGAAAAGTAATTTAATTAAAAGATGTTTTCAGTAACAATTGAAGTTATGTGTAGAGACCCATTAGCCCCATATGCTGTGTGGTGTTTTCTTCTCTTTGTTATTTTAAAAAAGCAGATTATTCAGGTTCTCCTTCACAACTGTTGTAATGCCTGTAAACAGAAGACATTCTCTAAGTGTATTTATTGATTAGAGTTGATTTTCTTCCCTAAACATAGGTTAAATGTAGTTAAGAGTTCAAATGTGGAGAGACTGCAATGCCATGATTAGGCCTTACTGAGCACCTATAGCTTGTCAGCCATGGGAAGAAATAGACTTGGTCTACACATCTCCTTTATGTGCCCTGTGGGTGAGAGACAGACAGTAGATTACGAATAAAACTGGCTTGTTTGTCCAGTTTCCCTGTTTAAATACAGTCAACACTTTGAGGTTGTCATAATTTAGTTAAAGTAGAAGAATAAGCCCCCATCCTAGAATAAACTTTGTGATGTACTGCCTTATTATTAATTCATTCACAGATATTACGCCTGTATTTCAGTGTTTGGTGCATGAATGTTCTTACTAGCAGGGACACATTTATGCCAGTCAGTAGCCATCATGAAAACGTGATGTTGTTGCTTTCTCCTGTATAAATCTTAATGCTTTTGCTTTAGGATTTCTGTGTAACCTTCTTGATATCCGTGAAAAGCTCAGGGCCTGCTGTTTTAGTCGGGATACTCCAAATGATAAAGAATGTTTCTAAATTTCACACTGGGTGGATAAAGAACAAGGTTGTTAGACATAGTAGCAAAGAAAAACAAGGGTAAAGTAGAAACAGCCACATTTAATAGGGAGGTCAGGGAATGCCTTACCATGGCACTGTAAGCAGGGCTGTCAGGTATTCAGAAGAGATGGGCAAGGCTGTCCCAGGAGAGAACATACCAAAAGCACAGGCCCTGCGATGGAGACAGTGTTCTCTGAATGGAGGAGCAAGGAGGACGTCAGTGTGGCTGGAGGCCAGGGCCAAGTTTTGCAGAAAGCAGTGCATTCTGACCCTGGCAGCCTGCGTCAGCACTAAGAAAAAGAAAATTTCTTTCTTCACTTTGAGGCCTTGCATATTTGAAACTTTACTGGCAAAGTAAAATTTCACTGTAGAAAATAAGACAGAAATACATGTAGATAAATGAGTATAAAGCTGGCAGGTTAGTTGTTTTTGAAGTATAGATACAGGAAAGTCTCAGAGATGGGGATAGACAGCTGCCAAAGGTTACCATGTTCTCCCATCAGGCAATGTAATCTGTTGCAATTTTGGAAGGTGAGGGTGATGCACAGGTAGGATGGGAAAAGGATCTTTGAGCTCTGATAACTAAAATGCATTCAAAGAGAACACAGACAAGCCGGAAATTAGTGTCTGAGTAACCTGGCAGAGGCAGCAGGACCCTGTTCTTGGGCCAGGGTTCAGGCCCTCAAAGAGCGTGGGCCTCCTCCCCGTTGCAGACTGAGGCTCTGTCTTGGGGCCTGGACACAGAGCCAGGCAGACTTAATGAAAACCAGGCTGGGTCTGGCTTCAGAAAAATTGTCATGGAGTTTTGGAAAATGTATTAAAGGAAGGAAATGAAGACTGTATCGGAAGTGTTGACTGTGAATAATGTGGACAAAGAAGTGCTTGGTTAATTTCTAGTTTGCAGATCACACTAAGTGCTTTGGGTCTGTGAAATGCCATATTAGCTATGCAAACCTAGAAGAATAAGAACTTGAGAAGGCAGTTAAGTGGCAAGGGAAACTTGTTTTGAGTGAGTGAAGTAGTTCATTTGAGGAAAATACATTCAGTACTGTGAATAGGATACTGAATTCTGGGTGCTTGTTTATAAAAGAGAAAAGGGATGGAGGGTTCATGGATGGATTTAGATTCAGTACCCTTATACTGCCTTGATCCTAGCCAGGAAGACTATGGAAATCTTCTGTTTTCTTCAAAAAATGCAAAACTATGGGATATTGCACATATAGGATATTGCAGAGTATGATCTGAAAAAGTTAAAAGAAAACCAAGGAAACAGATCTGTCCTAGTAATTGGTTTCTCAACCTCAGCACTGTTGATATTTGGGGCCAGGTAACTTCTCACAGCAGAGGCTCGTGTTGTACATTGTTGGCTGTTCAGCAACCTCCTTGTTCTTCCCACAAGATGCCACTAGCACCGTTTTCTTTGCACACTATAGCAACCACAAGTGTCCCCAGATGTCTCGGTGGAAGCAAAATTGTCTCTGGAACTACATAACAACATTTTAGAAGGAGTTTGAGGGGCGTTAGGAAATTATTAACAGCTTTATGGATGTGTAACTGTCCACAATACTTTTCTAGTCAGAATGACATTTTTCCTGTTTCTTGCTTTTCAGAATTTATGGCCAAAATGTTGAAAAACATGCCTTGTTTCAGTTGGATATAAATGAACCAAGTCAAAAGTTCCTTTCAAATGTTGATATCCCCCACATTTCTACTTAATTCTGAAGATAATTTTTAGAGATACCTTTGTTTTTGTCTCTTAAACTACTACTTATTTGCTTCTCATTTTCCCTTTAACATTCATTTTTTTCTCTTCTTCCAGGAAATATTGGAAATTCTTTCACAATTGATCCCATCTTGGGCTCTATAAAAACTGCCAAAGAATTGGATCGAAGTCATCAAGAGGAATATGATTTAATGGTAAAAGCTGCAGATAAAGGCAATCCACCGATGAGTGAAATGACTTCTGTACATATCTTTGTCACAATTGCTGACAATGCCTCTCCTAAGTTCACTTCAAAGGAATACTCCATTGAAATTAGTGAAACCATCAGCATTGGGAGTTTTGTTGGCATAGTTACAGCTTATAGTCAGTCATCAGTGGTGTATGAAATAAAAGATGGGAATATAGGGGATGCTTTTGATATTAATCCACATTCTGGAAGTATCATCACTCAGAAAGCCCTGGATTTTGAAACTTTGCCCATTTATATATTGATAATACAAGGAACCAACATGGCTGGTCTTTCCACTAATACAACTATGCTAGTGCATCTACAGGACGAGAATGACAATGTGCCAGTTTTTATGCAGGCGGAATATTCAGGCCTCATTAGTGAATCAGCTTCAATTAATAGCGTGGTCCTGACAGACAGGAATGTCCCTCTAGTGATTCGGGCAACTGATGCTGATAAAGAATCAAATGCTTTGCTTGTTTATCACATTGTGGAACCATCTGTGCACAAATATTTTGCTATTGATTCTAGCACTGGTGCTATTCATACAGTACTAAGTTTGGACTACGAAGAGACAAGTGTTTTTCACTTTACTGTCCAAGTACATGACATGGGGACACCACGTTTATTTGCTGAATATGCAGCTAATGTGACTATACATGTAATTGACATTAATGATTGCCCTCCCGTGTTCTCCAAATCATTATATGAAGCATCTCTTTTGTTGCCAACATACAAAGGAGTGAAAGTTATCACAGTAAATGCTACAGACGCTGATTCCAGTGCATATTCACAGTTGATGTACTCTATCACCGAAGGTAACATCGGGGAGAAGTTCTTTATGGACTACAAGACTGGCACTATAACCATACAAAACACAACTCAGTTAAGAAGCCGCTATGAGTTAACCATTCGTGCTTCTGATGGCAGATTTGCCAGCTTCACTTCTGTGAAAATTAATGTGAAAGAAAGCAAAGAGAGTCAACTAAAATTCACCCAAGATTTTTACTCTGCAGTGGTAAAAGAGAACTCTACTGAAGCCAAAACATTAGCTGTTATTACTGCTATTGGGAATCCAATCAATGAGCCGTTATTTTATCACATCCTCAACCCAGATCGCAGGTTTAAGATCAGCCGCACTTCAGGAGTGCTGTCAACCACTGGTGTGCCGTTTGATCGTGAGCAGCAGGAGGCATTTGATGTGGTGGTAGAGGTGACGGAGGAACATAAGCCTTCAGCAGTGGCCCATGTGGTTGTGAAAGTAACTGTAGAAGACCAAAATGATAATGCACCAGTGTTCATCAACCTTCCCTACTATGCTGTTGTTAAAGTGGATACTGAGGTGGGCCATGTCATTCGCTATGTTACTGCTGTAGACAGAGATAGTGGCAGAAATGGGGAAGTACACTACTACCTTAAGGAGCATCATGACCACTTCCAAATTGGACCCTCGGGTGAAATTTCACTGAAAAAACAATTTGAACTGGACACTTTAAATAAAGAGTATCTTGTTACAGTGGTTGCAAAAGATGGAGGAAACCCAGCTTTTTCAGCTGAAGTCATAGTTCCAATTACTGTCATGAATAAAGCCATGCCGGTGTTTGAAAAGCCCTTCTACAGTGCCGAGATTCCAGAGAATATCCAGATGCACAGTCCAGTTGTTCACATACAAGCCAACAGTCCAGAAGGATTGAAAGTGTTCTATAGCATCACAGACGGAGACCCTTTCAGCCAGTTTACTATTAACTTTAATACTGGAGTTATAAATGTCATAGCTCCTCTGGATTTTGAGTCCCACCCAGCATATAAGTTGAGCATACGAGCAACTGACTCTTTGACTGGTGCTCATGCTGAAGTATTTGTTGATATAATAGTGGAAGACATCAATGATAATCCTCCTGTGTTTGTTCAGCAGTCTTACAGTGCAACCCTGTCTGAGGCATCTGTAATTGGAACATCTGTGGTTCAGGTTAGAGCAACAGATTCTGATTCAGAACCAAATAGAGGAATTTCATACCAGATGTTTGGAAATCATAGCAAGAGTCATGATCATTTTCATATAGACAGTACCACTGGTCTCATTTCACTACTTAGAACCTTGGATTATGAACAATTCCAGCAACACAAGATTTTTGTCAGGGCTATTGATGGTGGCATGCCCCCACTTAGCAGTGATGTGATTGTCACAGTAGATGTCACTGACCTCAATGATAATCCACCACTCTTTGACCAACAAATTTATGAAGCTAAAATTAGCGAGCATGCAATTCATGGGCATTTTGTGACATGTGTAAAAGCCTACGATGCAGACAGTTCTGATATAAACAGGTTGGAATATTCCATTCTGTCTGGCAATGATCATAAAAATTTTGTCATAGACAGTGAAACAGGGATTATCACACTCTCAAATCTGCGCCGGCACACCTTGAAGCCATTTTACAGTCTTAACATTTCTGTTTCTGATGGAGTCTTTAGAAGTTCAGCTCAGGTTCATGTGGCTGTAATTGGAGGCAATTTGCACAGTCCTGTTTTCCCTCAGAATGAGTACGAAGTGGAACTAGCTGAAAATGCTCCCGTACACACCCTGGTGATTGAGGTTAAGGCAACTGACAGAGATTCTGGTATTTATGGTCACATTACTTACAATATTATAAATGACTTTGCCAAAGACAGATTTTACACAAATGAGAGAGGACAAATATTTACTTTGGAAAAACTTGACCGAGAGACCCCTGCAGAGAAAGTAATCTCAATTCGCTTAATGGCTAAGGATGCTGGAGGAAAGGTTGCTTTCTGCACCATTAATGTCATCCTTACGGATGACAATGATAATGCTCCCCAGTTCCGAGCAACCAAGTATGAAGTGAACATCGGATCCAATGCTGCCAAAGGAACATCAGTTATGAAAGTCTTTGCAAGCGATGCTGATGAGGGGTCCAATGCCGATGTCATGTATGCCATTGAAGCAGATTCTGAAAGTGTTAAGGAGAATTTGGAAATTAACAAACTGACTGGGGTAATTACTACAAAGGAAAGCTTAATTGGCTTGGAAAATGAGTTCTTCACTTTCTTTGTTAGAGCTGTGGATAATGGGTCTCCACCAAAAGAATCTGTTGTTCCTGTCTATGTTAAAATACTTCCACCAGAGAGACAGCTTCCAAAATTCTCAGAGCCATTTTATACCTATACAGTTTCAGAAGACATGCCTATTGGAACAGAGATAGATCTCATCAGAGCAGAACATAGCGGGACTGTTGTTTACAGTCTGACCAAAGGGAATACTCCTGAAAGTAATAGAGATGAGTTCTTTGTTATTGACAGGCAGAGTGGAAGACTAAAGCTGGAGAAGAGTCTTGATCACGAGACAACTAAGTGGTATCAGTTTTCCATCCTTGCTAGATGCACTCATGATGACTATGAGGTAGTAGCTTCTGTAGATGTTAGTATCCAGGTGAAAGATGCAAATGATAACAGCCCTGTCTTGGAATCCAATCCATATGAGGCATTTATTGTTGAAAACCTACCAGGGGGAAGTAGAGTCATCCAAATCAGGGCTTCTGACCTAGATTCAGGAGTGAATGGCCACGTGATGTATAGTCTAGATCAGTCACAAGGTGTAGACATCATCGAATCTTTTGCCATCAATATGGAATCAGGGTGGATTACGACTCTGAAGGAACTTGACCATGAAGAGCGAGACAATTACCAGATTAAAGTGGTGGCATCAGATCATGGTGAAAAGGTTCAGCTCTCCTCCACGGCCGTGGTGGATGTTACTGTCACTGATGTTAATGATAGTCCACCACGGTTCACAGCCGAGATCTATAAAGGGACGGTGAGTGAGGATGATCCACCAGGTGGTGTCATTGCCATCTTGAGTACCACCGATGCTGATTCCGAAGAGATCAACAGACAAGTTACATATTTCATAACAGGTAAATAATTCAAACCAAGTGGTTTAAAACTGAATTGTGTTAGAAATATGTTTGCTGTGTATTTTATTTGGGGATTAAAGGAAAGATTTTAGTTATTATCTAAAATAAGTAGAATTAGCATCTGTTAAGCTGCACTGCAAGTTCTTTAAAGCTAAGTAACAATTTTATTAGAGTGTTTTTGATTTTTATGATTCATTTTTATTGAACTTTATATGTAAGACATGATAAATACAGTTATAAGGAAATAACAGCTTCAATGAATCCAGAATTACTGATTTAGCAGTCTTATATGTGGCTTAATAACATTTAAATTTACAGTTTAATGCTGCTTTTTTTGTAAATAGAAAAACTCACATATGATACTTGTTTTTAATCTTTTTAATGTAACATCCATCTTTTATACAGCTTACTTTTTCTGTTACTTCTTGAATTCAACACTTTGACGTCTTCTATCAATTTACTAGGAGGAGATGCTTTGGGGCAGTTTGCTGTTGAAAATATACAGAATGAATGGAAAGTCTATGTGAAGAAACCTCTAGACAGAGAAAAAAAGGACAATTACCTTCTGACTATCACAGCAACTGACGGGACCTTTTCATCAAAAGCTATAGTTGAAGTGAAAGTCCTTGATGCAAATGACAACAGTCCGGTTTGTGAAAAGGTAGGTTTCCGTATGTGTGTATACTATGAATTTAAATTGTTTTCATTCTTTCAGTAGGACTTACTCTATGCTATATAATACTATTATAGTTCAAATGTGTTTTCTATTACAGTCACTTTTATGCAGAGGTGATTGTTAAATGGGACATGACTTGGAAAGACTTTAGAATTATTTTGGGGATTGTAAATGGATCAAAAAATTCATTTAAAAAAAACAGCATTATAGGATTATAGTTACTTGACTCTAAATTGCTCTGTAAACTTTTCAGGAAGGGATTTTCTTCATTTGGGAATAAGATTATTTGGGGAGAAACATCTGGCCAGCAGGTCTTCTATAAAGCTGTGTTTTGCTTTACCAGATGATTTGGCTCTTCTGTATACCAGAGAAACTGAGAAGGTAGCAAAACAGCTCTTGTACCTGTGGAGCTCACATTTAATGAGTGGATAAAATAACAGCTGGAGAAGAGCTGAGTCCCTCCAGATTCAGAGGAGAATAGTGCACCTGGTCAGGAGTGGTGGCTGGAGCTGGAAGATGAGGGCACACTGTTCAGAGGCAAGGCTGAAGCCTGGCCTCCATGAAGTAATGATTTGCCCACCATGGGTAGAGGTGGAAAGGCCGTGGAGTATGAGAATAATGGGGGGTATGAAGCTAGTAACTTAATTTGCCAGAACTAGGGAAAGTCCTGAGTCCTGGGAAAGCGTGTGTGGTGGGTTATAGAGGGATGTGAAGGCCATTCCAGGGAATTAGAACTCTGCACTGGAAAATAAGCACAGACTGTGAATTCTTTTATATTTGAAAGATAAGAGATGATATGACTCGTGTTCCTTAAAGAAGCTAACTTTGATAAAGTTAGGCCCATTATTTGTATATGGAAAAAAGGAAATAATGGGATAATAGAACAGGTAGAGGTGACAGAAGAAGGAAAGGACCAAAGATGCTAGCCAGAAAAAGGTGACAGATAGCATTCCACCCCAGTCTGGAAGTGACAGTGTGGCAAGCTTGTTGAGTCAGGACATAGATTTTCTAGGAATGGAAGGAGAAAGATCAAAGCAGTGACCAAGATAACCTAGAGTGGAAATTGATTAGAGAGAAAGCATGGAGAGTCTGTGAAATTTAAGGAAATGAGGCACTCAGATTGTGTTTTGTAAACATTTAGAAATGGTGAAATTAGGAAGTTAGAAATGGTGAAATTAGGAAGATGTGAACTTGGCAGTTACTGTAGATAGCCGATAGCCGAATTCATTTGAGAGGATACCAACGAGGGCAAAAATGAAGACAGGTATTGCCAAAGAAAGAATGAAGCAGAGTGATGCCAGTGTAGTACTGTCGAGGATGACAGATGGACTTGTTAAGTGGCAGAGTGGCAAGCAGAGGTGTGACTTAACTAAAGGAGATGGTCAGGATGTGAATGGGACATTCTGAATGCTGTAGATGACCTGGAGATGGCAGCCTTAGGATCGTAATGAGGACCACCCGGCTGCAGATGGCATAGTGTGTGTTAGGGAATCAGTGTGGCCAGTGAAGATGACTGAGACTAAAGGAAAGGAGGAGAGGATGTTAGGTGGCAGAAGGCTGAGGGGTTGAGTGAGTTTAAAGGTGCACAGGCCAGATGAAAATACTGCCAGTCCAGTGAAGGCAGACATGTAGTATCCGCGGAGAGTAACAGACCTATTTCCCACTATGGACACTCAAACTTTAGTCTTGAGGGGGAAATGGGACATTCCAATCAATAAGTATACTTTTTTTGGTGACAGTACCTGGTGGGGTGGGCCTGTGTATATTATCTCCTCCTTTAAGAAACTAAATGCATACGTTTTTGTTTTCTAGCACTCTGATATTATTTGAGTGTGTGAGGCATATGTGACAAACAAAAAAAGGCACGATTATTAATCTCCCTCAGAATACACCCCTTCACTTTGAACATGTTTATCCCACAGGTTCTTGCTACTCCAAAGCAGTTTTAGAAGTCCTTGCATGAATGCTTTTAGTACACTGTTGTGGCTGCCTGGCTGCTCTGAACTTACTCGAAATGTTTACCTTTCATGGTCATTTTGACCTCAGGGAAAAGCCTGAAGTTTCACGGTGCCAGATCCGGGGGATAGATCAATGAGGACAAGTCGTACTGTTTTCATGAGCAAACCTTCCCATTGTATGGCACTGCACGGGAGCATTCACCATATTTCTGATCACGCCTCATACAGACACATGAAAACAAAACTCTGAAACAACTTCTGAAAGTGACAAGAACAATGGGATAGGTGTGTTTAAAGCTTTGGAGGGAGCACTTTGAGGAGAATTAATGGCAATGTGTCTTTTACTGTAATTTTTTAAAAAAATATTAAGCATCACTATATATTTTGATCAGCCTTATGTTATCTTACCATCTTCAGTAATGAAATCAGACGCAAGACCATTCAAATTAGAGTATTATAAAATACCCTGTTTGATGAGTCATAAAATACATTTCACCTATAATCGAGCTCATGTTAAGAAAAATAAGTGCAGTAGTCTTAGCTTGTTTCTCCTGTTTCCATTTATGGCACGGATTCCTTAGTAATGGCGGCATTATGGTTAAAGTTCAGCCCAAATGTGGAGAGAGGGTTAGACAGAAAGGAGATTAGAGGGACCAGAGCCTTGCCTGCCCGCTCTGTGGCCTTGGAGAAATTTTTGTTTTCTCCTGTAACAGAAGGATCATGTCTCACCACTGCAGTTATCTGGTCATATGTTCCAAACAAGAAATTCTTGTAGATGGACGTGAACAACAAGTGTATAGTTTCTAATTTTTAGGTGAATATAGCATATTAGTGACATTTTCTTACAATGTAAAGTAAGTATGAAGTTGACTCAACACAGAGTATATAGTACTCTGCTGGTTAAATATCAGTCAGTCGCTTTCACGGGGTGAAGCTGGTAATTTAGAAGGCTCCTTTTTGTTTTAGATGTGTTTTGTGAGGTCATGCTCTATGAAGCTTAATTTCAATTATTTTCTATATTTTCTATGGTTAAAATAAAATGAGCTCTTCTATTTCCTCAGTAGTCACTGCTGACTTTTAATGATTTTATTGTTAACAGTGTTGTTTAAAATCTTTGTAGACACTGTATTCAGATACCATTCCTGAAGATGCTCTTCCTGGGAAACTGATTATGCAAGTCTCTGCTACGGATGCAGATATCCGTTCCAACGCTGAAATTACCTATACATTATTTGGTTCAGGTGCAGAGAAATTCAAACTAAATCCAGACACAGGTAATGATAGGGTTGGGGATACCTTTCATTGTATATTCCAACAAAATCATGTTGTATGTTGGTGATTTTAGATCACTTGGGAATTTTGAAATTATATTTTGTCCTGTACAAATTTACTGTGATTTGAAATGATCTTTTAGACTTTTATCAGCAATTTAATATGTAAATTTTAAATTGCTCACTCATTTGGGGTAAGATTTAAACAAAAAACAGCAACAAAAACATCTCCTTGAACTAAAGATTTAATGTTGAGAGCTAAATTCTATAAAGTTTTTTTTTTTTTTAACTTCCTAAAATGTACCTCAGACTTCTTGCTTGGTCTGTTTTATTTAAATAGCATGTTTCTTGAATTTATGATTATAAATTTCTAATGTGTTTTTCTGTAGTTAAAGTAATCCATGATACTTGATTTCTTAGAAGTGTTTTTCTCTGGTGATTTGTTATAGTTAGGGTCAAACAACAATTTTTTATTAAACTTTTTTATTATCCCCTTAAAAAATAATTGTAAATATATGGATGCATTTTTGAGTAAGTTTTTTTAAGTTTTAAATTTGATGAATTAGGTAGCTGCTGTGTAATATATGTAACGTAAGAGGCCTGAGCCTCAGACACACTGAAAGAGCTTGTTCCTAGCACGGTTTGCCGTGCTCCTGAAGCTGGTGAGTCTGTCCCTGGTAAACTTGCCCTCCACACAAAGGCTAAGAGTTGGTAATTGTAAGAGAAAAGGGGGAGAAAGATGCACATTTGCAGTTCACATCCTGAATTTCAAGTGAGTCCAGTTACTTTTGCTTACTTTTAGGTGAACTGAAAACAGTAGCGGCCCTGGATCGCGAGGAGCAAGCGGTTTATAACCTTCTGGTCAAGGCCACAGATGGAGGGGGCAGATTCTGTCAAGCGAATATTGTGCTCACGTTAGAAGATGTGAACGATAATGCCCCCGAATTCACTGCTGACCCTTACACCGTTACCGTGTTTGAAAACACAGAGCCTGGGACGCTGCTGACCCGAGTGCAGGCCACGGACGCTGACACAGGTATCCTCTGAACTCATTGCTATCTGAGGTATCTGTAGTATGAATAAAGTTCTGCTTAGTAACTTTACCAAGTTTCCTTCATAATATTGTCAAATTATTTATGAGGTGTTACTGTGTCTAAACCATTGGTGCCTCAAAGTTTTAGTGTCATAGGAATATAATGAAAACGAATACTCTATATGCAGTTTCACAAATGTTTCTAGTTTTTTTGTGGGAAAATAAGACTCAGATATGTTATTCATAGAGGTTTGACGAGTCTTCAAATTAATACTGAAGAATTATAAGAATATCAAAATGATTACTTTTCAAATAATTCTTTGTCATAGAAGATGACTCTTAAACAGATTTCATTTTTAAAAATCTATGGGGTACTGTAGCATAGGCTTCTACATAAAATAACCTCAAAAGCCAGGTATCTATGCAGTTGTACTTTTTTTTTAACTTAGTAAATTGATAATTCAAAGAATTTGCTTTTTCTAGATCATATTCAAAAATAAATGATTAGCATTTTATCTTTTTAAAAAATGCATTGCAATTTTTAAAATTTAAGTTTTTTAATAGAAAATCTTCTGGCATGATTTTGTGTCTTAACAGGATTGAATCGAAAAATTTCCTACTCACTGATTGACTCTGCTAACGGGCAGTTCTCCATTAATGAAATATCTGGGATTATTCAGTTAGAAAAGCCTTTGGATAGAGAACAACAGGCAGTGTATACCCTTACTTTGAAAGCTGTTGACCAGGGTTTGCCAAGGAGGTTGTCAGCCACTGGCACTGTCATAGTGTCAGTTTTGGATATAAATGACAACCCGCCTGTGTTTGAATACCGAGAATACGGTGCCACGGTGTCTGAGGATATCCTCATTGGAACTGAAGTTCTTCAGGTATACGCAGCAAGCCGAGATATCGAAGCAAATGCTGAAATCACTTACTCAATAATAAGTGGAAATGAACATGGAAAATTCAGCATAGATGATAAAACAGGTAATGTGTACCATATGAGTGAGAGGAAGCCCTATGTTCTACCAAAAGGGCTAGATTTGTCTGGCACTTTACCATATACAAAGTGATAGGACACATATTAAGAGTAGATATTCTAAAAAAGAACTTACGGGTTTTTTTGGTGTTGTTTAAAGTCAGAATAAAAGTGGCTTAGAAAATTTCAGTCTATAGTTCTGTTTGGTAAAATACTTTTCTGGCATGGCCCACTGTAATCTATAAACACATTAACTTAAAATAGAAAACCAGAGTATCACATTCCAATAGTTCAGTGATGATGTAAAGTGTTCCAAGTCAGTAAAGATAAGAATGACTGATAGTAGAGGACCCTGTGCAGTTAACTCTTTTTATCCCCCATATCAGATATGTAGAATGTCTCTTTCTGAGTAAAACTATAGTTTCAACCTCTTAGATTTTACTTTCTATAGTGGGCATCTGATAATTGGTGAAGTTGATATATTTATTATGCTTGTTACATATAACAGTTGAAGTACTTTGCATCCTGTTGGGGCTGCCCACAAGGTCAAAGGTTAGAGGCACTGTTGACTCTTGCTGCATAAATACTGATGTCATCTTGCTAAGCTGTGACTGAAATGGCTGTCAGTCTTAGTTTAAAAAATTCCTTTCTAATTGCTTAATTGTATGTGACTATTTTAGATAAAGAATAAGTGTGTGATGATGCTATCTTAAAAGGTTTTTAAAATACACACCATAAAATAGTTATTTTTAGAGTTCTTTTATCTCATTTTCTTGTTAGGTAGGATGAACTATAATGAACTGACAAGGAAAGACGTTAGAATTGTTAAAGAACAGTTTTAATGATAGAATATAAATATAGGATTCTTTTAAAGAGTTTTTTTTTAAAAGTGCATGTGTATAAGAAAGAATGAAAAGGAGGAAGAAATCTAAAGGCACAGAATTAAGGTTTGTCAAATTACATTTTGTTTATTAAAATCTATTACGAACTATGGTTAGGAAGAGATAGGTCCCATTTTTATAGCAGCAATGTAAGTAATATTGACTAGGGAAGTGATTCAAATATAATGGATATCAGGAAAATAATTAAGAGTGAATTAAGAATCCATAATTTATAATTGTCGAATGAGAGAACTAGGGAATACACATAATTGGTGAGTAAATTTTTGAAGTGAAGAGTAATTTTTATTTTTTTTTAAAAAAGCGTTATACATTTCAGTATTACTAGCAAAAAGCTATAGCATTATAAAGTGCTGGGAGTAATTCTGATTGTCTCTCAGGGGCCATTTTTATCATTGAGAATCTGGATTATGAGAGTGCCCACGAATACTACCTGACTGTAGAAGCCACCGATGGAGGCACGCCTTCCCTAAGTGACGTGGCCACTGTGAACATTAATGTCACAGATATCAATGACAATACCCCAGCCTTCAGCCAAGACACCTACACAGCAGTGATCAGTGAAGATGCTGTTCTCGAGCAGTCTGTCATTACAGTATGTATTTCCCCCCACCTACAGTCTTCTTACGGATTTTTCACAAGAGTTTTTAGTAAACTCAGTGTAATTTTTGTAATGGCTTTATTTGAAAATATTACAGAGATATGCAGATGTCATTTGCTAAGCCAGTTAGTGACTTTATTATACACAACTGCCATAAAATAGCTTCAGTGCCTTCCTTAGCTATCTGCTGAATAAGAGTGTGCTATTTTCTAGGTTATGGCTGATGATGCCGATGGTCCTTCACATAGCCTCATCCACTACTCAATTATAGAAGGCAATCAAGGAGGTCCATTTACAATCGATCCTGTCAAGGGAGAAGTTAAAGTGACTAAGCTTCTGGACCGGGAAACAGTAAGTATAAAACTTTGATTTAGAATGCTTACAAGTTACCAGATCAATAACTAGAAGTGCTTTGTGCTCATACCTACTAGGCATAATGTGAAGTATCCAAAAGGGTAGAACCAGCCTTCTCAGAAAGTGAGAAGCAGGAGGTAAATACTTGAGAAGCATTTGCAGTCTTCAAGTCTCAAGAGTATGAGAAATACTTTGAGTGCTCATAGCAAAGTTTGATAATGGAAGTTTGTATTCAAGAAGAAATTACAGTTGGCTCCAGCATTCTGAGACACTTACTGGAACTAGGGACCAGATTTTAAAGCTAGGCTTTAAGCAACAGACTAGCCTTTAAGATTCAAAGGAGAAATTTCTTGCAAGAAATTATATGACCACAGTATGCAAATCAAAATTATATTTAGAAGACTTTACCTAGTTGTAGTAATCATACAAAGAAGTAGACAGAGATAAAACGAAAGGCATTGTAGGAACAAATTATAGGCCACATAACCAGAATGGGAGAGTCACACTTGGTGCTACAGGCCTGAGGAGATTACTTAATCTTGTGAATGGAAATAGATCGTTTTGGAAGATTGTTACTTCAGTAGTTCAGGCACATTTTAGAATAGTGGGAGACCAGGAGAAGTGGAAAGGCGATTGGCAGTTTATCTGTTACAGTAAGAGCAGCAGCAGAAAGAATTCAGTGTAAAGAAATGAATAAAGGAAAAATTAGAATCCACAAAACTTTGGTATGGCCCTGTGTAGGGAAGCAGTGGTGTCAGAGATGACATCTGTCAGCCGTGCTGTACTTGGGCAGTGAGTACCATTATAGAGAGGACAGAAAGTCATGTGGTGTAAACTCAGGACTGGCAGATGCCAAGCGTGCTTTCAGATGGGCTGGGTTTTAGTGGGAAATAGCATATGAGGAAAGCACTAGTTGGTGACTGATGTAGACATTTCAGTCTAATTTAGAGACGAAAATTAGAAGTGTAGATGCAGTGCCTGTCCTTGGAAATAATTATAGAAGTGATCTCTAAGAGATAAGTGGCAATAAAAGAAGAGAGGCAAGTTACACTAAGCTGCTGTCCACCCCCGTATCCACTCACTGCCATGCACAGGCAGGGGAGTGGAGCAGGAGCTGCCTCCCCGAGATGAAGACGTGAAGGAGAAATAAGGGAAGCCTTGGTTTGGGGAATTAGAAAGACATAGTTATAATAAAGAGTGTAGTTCCAATATACATGGATACGTGTGAGACTTGAGGAATGTGGAGAGAAAGTGATAGCTCATTCAAGTTCCGCATTTTATTTTCTGACCTGTCATTTTTGTGTAGGGATCATCTTAAGAGTTCAGGAAGCATAACTGTTATTGCTATTCCACTGGTAGAGTAAAATTTAGTATTTTGAACCGAAGCACCCAGGCCTTTTCACATGTGCATGTTCATTGTTAGGGAGCACAGGAGTAGTAGCCTTTGGTGTTTCCCAGGCGAATTCTCCCTCACAGCCCTTTTTGGTGGGAGCATCTTGCAGGACTGATGTTCAACCATTCACTCATCTGGGATTTAGCCAGCTTCCAGGCTTCTTCCACCATTCATTCTCAAAGAAAAGTTTAACAGGGAACTTCACGTAAGAAAACGACCTCACTTGACTTGGTTTCTTTTATAAGAGGTCACAAAGATGATCTTGAGGGATTGAGACACGTGAGGACAGTCCAAGTGTGAAAGGGATCAGGGAGGTGACCTGGTAGGTCCTGGGGTGTAGAAGCGAGTTAGTTCTCAGAGGGGAGGGACAGCGTGGCTGAGAGTAAAATTTGAATGCCAGAGAAGGCTTTTTTCTCTTGCTACAACAGCATTTTGAGCAGTGTGTTAACATTTTTTACTAATACTTTGTATTACTTCTTTCTTATTTCTGTTAATAGAACTGTAGGTTATTAAAGACAGAATACTTGATGAGTATGTTTTTGAGCGGCATCTTTTTTTTCCATTGAGCAAACGTGTTATTTGCAATGTACTCCTTTGTAGGTTAGGGAATTGTAGGTACTAGATACAACAAATAATGACAGTGCCAATTCATTACTTTGTATGAATGAGCATGCTTTCTTGGTCTCTTCTCTGCAAAGATTTCAGGTTACACACTCAAAATTCAAGCTTCTGATAACGGCAGTCCACCCAGAGTCAACACCACAACTGTGAACATTGATGTGTCTGATGTCAATGACAATGCCCCAGTCTTCTCCAAGGGTAACTACAGTGTCATCATCCAGGTAAGCCCTGTGTGCCGAGGGATTCACGGAAGCCTTAGACTCTTTTGTTTGTTTAGATAGCTTTCTTTTCTAATGATGCTGTTTTAGAGACGTAAGAAGAGTATAAGTAGTCTCCATCCATATTAAAAGAACATTTTCAAGGCATACCCAAAATTTTATTTTCTTTCCTTTTGTTCTTTGGCTATTAAGATATTCTCACTGTTGTAGGACTGAAAGTTTTTCATAGCCATATCTTGTGCTACTCTTGTTTCACCTCCTCCTCTCTCTTGATCTCTTTACTACTAGTTCTTTATCTCCTAATTCTTCACCTCCACCGCCTTCACCCACACTCTGCTCTGTCTCATGTCTCCTCTCTCATGTACTCCCTCCCTCCCTGTCACCTTGTCTTCTCTGTTCCTCCTTGCTCTTCTTCCTGTACTTCTTATTTCGCACTTTCAGATGAATCAGCAATTGGCCTTTGTTTTCTGTATATTTTATGTTACAGTAAAACCCTCACATTCTCTTACTATATACAATAGGTTTTGTTATGTTGAGAGATGTTTGTTTTGTTCTATTGTTAATTTTGTGCAGGAAAACAAACCAGTGGGAGTCAGTGTCCTGCAGCTTGTGGTGACAGACAAGGATTCTTCTCACAATGGCCCACCATTCTTCTTTTCTATTGTGAGTGGAAATGATGACAGAGCATTTGAAGTGAACCAGCAGGGCGTCCTCCTTACCGCCTCTACCATACAGAGGAAAGTGAAAGACCACTACCTGCTGCACGTGAAGGTATTAAAGTCTGTCTTTATGGTTTTTGACAGATGCATAGAAGAGCTTGTTGATGGTTTCTTGTTATATTTGAACAGCTTATGTTTCATGAGAAAACAAAAATTTGTAGTTATGATTTCTGCTT
This sequence comes from Dolichotis patagonum, assembly GCA_004027295.1. Lineage (NCBI taxonomy): Eukaryota > Metazoa > Chordata > Mammalia > Rodentia > Caviidae > Dolichotis > Dolichotis patagonum. The sequence goes on along the minus strand of PVJX010002613.1, from coordinate 70,187 downwards.
TTTTATCCACACCTTTCTTTTTGTCCTATTTCACTTCAATGGGCTCACTCATCGGGCTACTTCATCATAGACAGGGTCTCAGTTTCAATCTGAACTGGTAAAAGGCCTACAAATAATCTGTTTGCTCTTTGCTTCTGGAGAAATAGGTATCGAGCATTGGAAATTTTTAAAAACTTGAACAGTAAATATACTTTTATAATGTCTACTTATTAAGAAGTTGTAAACATGCAGACAACTGTGATTTTTCTTAAAGGTGGCGGATAATGGAAAACCACAGTTGTCATCTTTGACACACATTGACATCAGGGTGATAGAGGAAAGCATCCATCCTCCTGCAATTTTGCCACTGGAGATTTTCATCACTGCTTTTGGAGAGGAATATTCTGGTGGTGTCATTGGGAAGATTCATGCAACAGACCAAGATGTGTATGACACTTTAACTTACAGTCTCGATCCCCAAATGGACAACCTGTTCTCTGTTTCCAGCACAGGGGGTAAACTGATTGCACACAAAAGGCTAGATATCGGGCAGTACCTTCTGAATGTCAGTGTAACAGATGGAAAATTTACAACAGTGGCTGACATCACAGTGCATATCAGACAGATAACGCAGGAGATGTTGAACCACACCATTGCTATTCGCTTTGCCAACCTCACTCCAGAAGAATTTGTCGGTGACTACTGGCGCAACTTCCAGCGGGCTTTACGGAACATCCTGGGCGTGCGCAGGAATGACATACAGATTGTTAGTTTGCAGCCCTCTGAACCTCACCCACATCTGGATGTCTTACTTTTTGTGGAGAAATCAAGTAGTACCCAGGTTTCAACAAAACAACTTCTACACAAAATTAATTCTTCTGTGACCGATATTGAGGACATCATTGGTGTTAGGATATTGGATGTGTTCCAGAAGCGCTGTGCAGGCCTGGATTGCCCTTGGAAATTCTGTGATGAAAAGGTGTCTGTGGATGAAAATTTTATGTCAACGCACAGCACAGCTAGACTGAGTTTTGTGACTCCCCGCCACCATCGAGCAGCCGTGTGTCTCTGCAGAGGTGGGTATATGGCAAAGATGTACAGCCTTTAATGACTACAGTAAAGATTATTTTCTTAAAATTCATGTTAATCACCACCTCCCTCTTCTCTTTCAATGAAGAGGGGAAATGCCCACCTGTCCACCATGGGTGTGAAGACAGTCCGTGCCCTGAGGGAACAGAGTGTGTCCCTGACCCCAGAGAGGAGAAGTATACCTGTGTCTGTCCTGGGGGCAGGTTTGGTCAGTGCCCAGGTGAGAGTTCAGTGACCTAGCACGGTTTCACTTAAAAAGATCATTCCAATGGTTTTTAGTAATTTCTTTCTTTTCTAGTCAAAACATGATGTAAAAAATGTTAATCATAGATTTTTCTGTTCTTTGTCATGAGTTATGTCTCACTGTTTCAGCTTCTTGCTTCCTCAGCTTTATAGTCTAATAAGGCTGTGTTTTCAAGCCAATGCATGTGAATCCAGTCCTTTTTTAATGGCTGCAAATGTTTTCCAGCATTTCTGTACCATCAATATTTTCCTTATGTGTACCCATTCCAAGTTTTGTTATGTTTCTGATCAAAAGCCTTTATGTTTTTATCCTTACAAGTACTGATTCTTTCACTTCTGTTACGGTAGAGTCTAAAACTAGGATCTGCTGAATCAAAGATGTTTAAAATTTAAAAATTTTAAAGATATTGTTACGTTAGTTTCCTATAAAGTTGAATCAGTTCTTATTTCATCTAGTCTTGTGTGAAGGTCTCATTCCCCATTCTGTTGCCAATACTGAATTCTTTCAGTTAAAAGATAAAAGAATCCTCCATCAAATGAGCATGAAATGACATCTAATAATTTTTATTTTCAATTGTCTGGTACGTGTGAGAATTATCTTTTTGTTTGTTTGTTACCTAATAGCATTTCCTCTGGCTTGAGTGATTGTTTGGGTTCTTTTTTTTTTTTTTTAAATCAGTGTGTACGGCTGTTTGTGTGTTATGACTACAAGAATTCTCTTTAGTACAGTCTCCCTTCAGTATGGTTTTAATCTTTTGATTTCTTAAATATATCTTTTGTCATTTTGAAAATTATGTTTTACTTAGCCCATTCTACATAATTGTACTTAATCAGTTTTCACCTCGGGAGGTTTATGTCATTTTCATCTTCTTTGGAGAATAGAAATTGTTTTATATGTTGCTTAAGAAGGTTTGCCAAAATTCCTTGAGGGTATATAATTATTTTTTCTGAAATTATGTTGTAATTCTAGATTGAATGTTTCTATATTTAGATCTTTTTTTATCTTAGAATTTGTGATAGTATAGTTTTTTTCTCCTCCAAATGGAGAATCAGTTACACCATGCTCCTCATTAAGCAAAAAGACATTTTCCCATAGAAATTTAATTTTATAATGTTATAATCTTAAATGAAAAGCCTCAACCTCAAAGAGGGAGAAAGCATACCTAAAAAATCCGCTTAAATTTTGCTCATAACTTTTTCTGTTTGTAATCCACAGGGAGTTCATCTGTAACATTTACTGGAAATAGCTTTGTGAAATACCGCCTAATGGAAAATGAAAACAAATTAGAGATGAAATTGACAATGAGGCTCAGAACCTATTCTACCCATGCAATTGTAATGTATGCTAGAGGAACTGATTATAGTATCTTGGAGGTATGTGTTTACACAGGGATTCTTGGTTTTGTGTTTAACAGTTCTGGGATTGAATGTAGTGACCTTCACACTGAGTTGTATCTCTAACCCTTTTTCTTTTTTTGAGAAATAGTCTTACTAAGTTGACTAGGCTGGCCTCACATTGCAGTCTTCTGCCTTAGGTCTCCCAGAGTGCTGGGATTATAGACAAGAGTCAGTATGCCTAGCTGCTTTATGTACTTTCGTACCTCAGATTGTAGCAGACTTTAAAAATTACAGATTTTATTTTCTGATGGTCGCCTTTAAAAAAAAAAAATCAAGCAAGCTGCATGAGTGAATCCCACATTTGAAGAGTTTGTTTATAGCTGTACAAGTTTTATGTATTGTGGGATGAGAAGTTCTTTTTTGCTCTGCAGGATCATAGAGATTTACTTTGGGTTTTTGCAAACTGAAAGGTATGTGTGAGTATGAACATTCAAACCCTAGCTAATTCATCTCAGTGTTACAGGGAATTTGGAGAATTTTCCTATATATGCTTGACATGGTAATTATGATGCCCACCTTGCTTTTAAAATGTTTTTGACTTCAGATATTATGTGATGCTTTGTGTATGTGGTGTGTGCGTGTGTGTAAATTTTGTGTGCAGGGTTGTGTTTAGCTAACAGTCACATCCATGTTGCTTTTTGTATGTGCAGTTGACAATACCCTTCAAAACCCAATTTTATTATTTGTACAATGAACGGATGATTATTGTTCTATAGTACTTAATGCAAGGTTTTACTGTTCCACCTTCATTTGCCAGACATACCTCTCCTATGTAGAATTTTTGTCAGAGACTAACTGAAGGTTCTATGAGATTAATGTGGACAGCAAATTTTTTTTTATTGTAGATTCATAATGGAAGACTGCAATACAAATTCGACTGTGGGAGTGGCCCTGGCATTGTCTCTGTTCAAAGCATTCAAGTCAATGATGGGCAGTGGCACGCCGTATCTCTTGAAGTGAACGGAAACTATGCTAGACTGGTTCTGGACCAAGTCCACACTGCCTCAGGCACAGCCCCAGGGACTCTGAAAACCCTAAACCTGGATAACTATGTGTTTTTTGGTGGCCACATTCGCCAGCAAGGAACAAGGCATGGAAGAAGCCCACAAGTTGGTAATGGTTTTAGGGGTTGCATGGACTCCATTTATTTGAATGGGCAGGAGCTGCCTTTGAATAGCAAACCAAGAAGCTATGCACACATTGAAGAGTCAGTGGATGTATCTCCTGGGTGCTTATTAACAGCTATGGAAGACTGTTCAAGTAACCCTTGTCAGAATGGAGGCATCTGTCACCCATCACCTACTGGAGGTAGGCTTTGTGGTATTACGATCACATCTAAGTTCCTCAACACTTATTTTTTCTACTCTTCTTCAAATAACACGATCAGATTAATGTCAGTAAAAGAAATACAATCAAGTTCAGTGGTAGAGAGCAGAGCAGGGCTTAGAGTTTTTTCCCAGTGGCTGGATTGGCAAGCTTACCTGTGGCTGCCAAGCATCTGTAGGTGCTGAGCAATATGTGTTTCTTCACTCAGCTCATTCTGAATCAGGCAAACCATGGTTAATTCCAACTACTCCAGCCCCACAGACACCAACCCAGGGGAATTAAAATTATTATCACTTAGTTTCTCTTGGTATCATCATTTACCCAGTTGCTCATCACAGCAGGCCTGCTGGAGTCTTGCCGGCAGTGAGAAATGGAGTGTTAGGATCTTCTGGGTGAGAAATGGAGTGTTAGGATCTTCTGGAAGGCCTCGAACCCTTCTGAAGTATTGCTCTGCCCATCTATCTTGTGGCCCTAGTGCAGGGGTGTGCTGCGGGGCTTTTGCCCCCTGGATTTATATTGGGCTCCTTCTAAGTACTAATAGAAGACAGTTAGAAAAGTGATGGTCATCATGCCTTCTAAAGAGAGCTTAGTATAATTAGTAGAGCAGAAATTAAAAAAAATACTTTGAATGGAATTCCAAAAGATCTGGTTTTCTTCTGTCTTTGAAGAGTGTGTTGGTCGCTAAAGCCAGTAGAACACGCCATGTTATCTCCATTGTAGCCCTTTGAAAATCTCATGACATAAGACAGCAAAGGCTTTTATTCTGCTTTACTAATTACCTGTTCAAATCAGAGCAGCAAGGAGGCTGGCCTTGCGGTCACTTAGGAGTGAGGCTGAGAAAGACATTGCTTTGAAATGTGCTGCTGTGGTGTGTGAAACATGGCTTCTGCACACTTGACTTCTCAGACTCCCAGCTGCCAGCGCCCACTTCCTTTGACCAGAAAAAGCCCCAAAACTCCCATAACCATGATTAACTTTTTAAGGAGGTTGAGGAAATACATTACAGTGTTTCCCAAAGGCAGATAGTTGGAAATTGTCACACTACCGAAATGTCACAGTGGTACAGAGTAGAGTGTGGTATGCTTTGTACTCAATTAGACAATTGATGATCTCCTTTATAAAATGACTTAAAAGTGCTCTTCACATTCTTTTTCTCATTGAATCCTCCAGTGCTTATGTCATCAGATAATTGGTTTGTTAAGGAGTATTGTGTGCACATATTCAGGCACAAGATGGTTTGTTCTGGCACTGTGTGATTGGCCCAATAACCTTATATAAATTATGATTAAAACTAGTTACAGACTCTTGCTGCAGATCTTTGTGATTTGGGGCATCCCTAATCTGAAAATTGAAAATCTGAAGGGCTTCAAAATCTAAAACTTTTTTAGTGCCAACATGGCACTCAAAATTTCAAATTTTGGATTTCAAATTTCCAGGTTTAGGATGCTCAACTGGTAAGAAGTCTACACAGGTACTCTGGAATCCAAAAACTCAAAACTCTGAATCATCAGTAATGTCGACATTTTAGATAGATAATATTCAACCTGTTCCAGTAGTGGGATGCTGGTCCATATGGACAAGTCTTTACACAGAGAAAATGGGAATTTTACTAGCTTATATAGATCTCAGGCTAACTTTTCACTAAGGTATAGAGATAAACCATTATAATTATAGTTCTTTTGAGTCATTGAATAACAAAACTTTTTTTTCTCTTTTTGCTAATTTAGGTTATTACTGCAAGTGCAGTGCCTTATACATAGGGACATACTGCGAGGTGAGCGTCAACCCATGTTCCTCCAACCCCTGCCTGTACGGTGGTACCTGTGTTGTCGACAACGGAGACTTCCTTTGCCAGTGTAGAGGGTTATACACTGGTCAAAGGTATGTGTACGTTTCTTAACTTTCATAATGAATTATAGTATTAAACTTGTTTTTTTTTTAAATTTTTAAAGAGGATTAAAATTAAACAGAACAGAATAAAACAGATCATAAGATAACAATGTAAGCGACACAGATTTCAAAGCAAGACAAGCAGAGATCTTCACTGTCTATCATATTGTCTCTTATTTTCTTCCAAATAGTTGTCCATATCTTCACATACCATGAATTCATACCAAACAAAATAGCATAAAACTGATCAGAACAGGATGAGGAAGGCATTTTAGGTCAAGACCAGACAATAGGGAAGTCAGCAGTGGCTGCCATAGTGCCTCTCATTCTCTTCAAAATAGCCGTCCACACCTTCATGTATGCTGAAATTAAATAAAACAAAACAGACCAAAATCACTCTGAACAAAGACTAGTAGTATTTCTGAATTTCCCATCATGACACTACGGAATCAGTACTGGGTACCTTAGTGTCTCTTTTTCTTCAAAGTAGCTGTTCATTTCATAGTGCATTATATAATCGATGCTCATAAACTTTTTAGAAGTTCTACGCATGATGAGTCTCTACATAGAGTATTAAACTTTTTTAAACATGTAATTCTCTATGGAGAAAGGCTTTACATTCTTCACTTGTTGATGCTTTATTCTTTGCTTTTTTTTACAATAGGCTCATGAGATTTATGTATATTTGTTTGTTATTCTTCAGATGCCAGCTTAGCCCATACTGCAAAGATGAGCCCTGTAAAAATGGTGGAACATGTTTTGACAGTTTGGATGGTGCTGTTTGTCAGTGTGATTCAGGTTTTAGGGGAGAAAGGTAAGAGGTTTCTGTCAAGATTTATGTTTATTTCTGTTCTATAGTATTACGTGCATCAGTGAACGCAACAAAACTTCATTAATTCAGACTGCTTGCTTCAGCGTTTGATAATCCTCATTGATGTTTTTATAGTGTATGTTTTTTCCTCTCTAAAAGAAAATTTCAAGAAGATGAGTATTACACTTCAAATGTCTACTTACACTTTAGAGGTACTGTTTATCAACAAAGAATATATGGGTTCTTGTACGCAACAAGTGCTTGTAAAATGAATGAGTTTGTCATGTTTTCTAAAAACAGATGCTTATGAAACTGAATTTATTCAACCTTTGAAAGCAATAATAATTTTTTTCCTAATATGCTACAGATAATATTTTTGTAGCATCTAGAAACTTTTTTTCAGCTCTCTCAGTATCTTTTATAATCCTCACCATAATCCTGAAATATAGTTAGCATTTTTCTAGGTGACAGAAGCGAGTCATGCAAGTGCTTGTTGTATATATTGAAAAAAGTGAATGAAAGATTTCAGTTTTGGATGTCATTTTAGACTGTTCATCAGTTCAGCTTTAAAAAAATTACTCATTATATGTTATCTCTGAGTGTATATAGTAGTGCATCTAGGTAAGAATTTGCTCTCAGTGTTATTAAATGGCTGTTAGTGTGACCTGCTTGCTTCCCATATAGTTTTGCCCTCGAAGTGCTTATAGTTCTGAATTTTGCTATGATCATGAGGGCTTAGTTTGTGAAATTGACTTTCTTAAGTCTAGACATGAATAATATTATTTGACAAAAACATACCAGTAATCAAAATTTTAGGCCAGCTGTTATTAAGGGTGATTAGATGTACCTTAGTAAAGGAAGACCGCAGGTATGAGAAGTGGATCTACGCATGTGTGTACGGTATGCCCCTATTTGGAAAGGCAGAGAGGACTTCTTATAATCTGTAAGGATAAGGAGCCTGGGAAAGTTTTCAACAGGGGTAACATTTTAAAATATAAAACAGAGTTTTCCAACTTCTCACATTTCATGCAGCTGTCATATTCCCAAATGGAAATAGTTACTTAGAAATTTACTCTAGCCTGCCATTTATCAGAACACAATACCCCAAATTTCTGAATGATGGCTTAGCTATCAGAACTGGAAACAAACCAGTTGTTGAGTCCAAGGAATTGATTTACTAATCTGTTGAATCCTAGAAAAGTGGCAGTTAAATATTGGCATGATACGTTTGTCTCCCTCATATACATTCAAAGCACTGAATCCAGTGATTATCACAAGATTTTTTGTTATTATTGTCGACATTGTATTTTCTGATTGTTTCATTTGCTTTTGCCTTGGCGTGTCTTCTTCAGGGGAGATTTTAGTTTTAGTTTGTAAACTGCTGTTGGGCTGAAATACTGCACAGGTGCCCTCATTCTTGATCTTCTCGGCAGGTGTCAGAGTGACATTGATGAGTGTGCTGGAAACCCCTGCCGAAATGGGGCCCTCTGTGAGAACACGCATGGTTCCTACCACTGTAACTGCAGCCAGGAGTACAGAGGCAAACACTGTGAGGAGGCCACTCCCAATCAATACGTGTCGACTCCGTGGAATATTGGATTAGCTGAAGGAATAGGAATTATTGTTTTTATAGCAGGGATATTTTTGCTGGTGGTGGTGTTTGTCCTCTGCCGCAAAATGATTAGTCGGAAGAAGAAGCACCAGACTGAACCTGAAGACAAACATTTGGGACCAACCACAGCTTTCTTGCAAAGACCATATTTTGATTCAAAGCTAAATAAGAACATTTACTCAGACATCCCACCCCAGGTGCCTGTCCGTCCTATTTCCTACACTCCAAGCATTCCTAGTGACTCTAGAAACAATCTTGACCGAAATTCCTTTGAAGGATCTGCTATACCAGAGCATCCTGAATTCAGCACTTTTAACCCCGAATCCATGCATGGGCACCGAAAAGCAGTGGCTGTCTGCAGTGTTGCCCCAAACTTGCCTCCCCCACCTCCTTCGAACTCTCCTTCTGACAGTGACTCCATACAGAAGCCTAGCTGGGACTTCGACTATGACAGTAAGTGCAACTTTTTTCATCTCACCAAACCTTCACGGAGCTAGATAGTGAGATTACAAGTTGTGCCACAGCTGCTGACGGTTCTAGTAAAAAATTTTGGGTTTTTTAGAAATAAATAGGCTCAAAGTCTGGAACTCTTAACATTTGTTTCCCTTTTGGATGTCTTGTGTGCTGGCTAGCTAGGCCTTTATATTAGGAAGCAATTTAATCTAGTCATGTTCCAATTGACATTCTGAAAAGATAGTTTTGTTTTTATAACTGATAGTGGTTCTCAGCTGTGAGGGAGAGGGGCTTTATTATACCAAAAAGAGTGATTGGACAGGAGCATTTTTAAAAAACATGGCCAGAGGAAGTAGAAGTATTCAAAAAGTGTTAAGATGTCTCTGCTTTTGTCTCTGCCCCCCCCAGCCACGCCTCCCTCTCTCTGACTCATTTATTAAGTCTCAGAGAACAATCCAAGTAAGAGTTTTGGCCCACATGGAACTTACTGTTTGATTCTCATCTCTTCCTTTCAGCTAAAGTGGTGGATCTTGATCCCTGTCTTTCCAAGAAACCTCTGGAGGAAAAGCCTTCTCAGCCATACAGTGCCCGGGAGAGCCTGTCTGAAGTGCAGTCTCTTAGCTCCTTCCAGTCTGAATCGTGTGACGATAATGGTGAGTATCAGGGCGTTGACGTGCTGCGCTCGCTTAGTGGTTGTGCATGATGCTGCTCACGATACATTATAATGCAGATGTGCTGGGTTCCCTAATTCAGTTTCAAAATGTTTCCATATTTCACTTGGATCACTTTTAAGCAACACATTGTACATATTTGCATGAATGTCTGTTGGGGAATGTATTTGAAATTTTCTCAATGATTGGATTTTTTAACTGTAACAAAATATCAGTAATAGGGAAGAAAGTTATTATAATTCATTGAAAAGTAATTTCTAATTGACTATACCTGTTTTACTTTTTTTACTGTTATACTTTTTTTTCCACATACCAGTAAATGTTATAGAAAGTTTTGTGAGTTTTTCAAAAACACTTCAAACAACTTTTTTGATCACACAAAATATGCACTTGTGCACCCTCTACAATGGGAAATGATAGTCTAAAATGTACAGTTTCAGTCGCACCTTTGGTATTACAAGGTTTTATTTGTCTCTCCCCCAACCCCACTGCGGCCCCAGCTCCCATTTGGATCAGAGCGTACTGACTGAGAGCACAGTTTTAAGAGATTGCTAGTAAGTTTGATTATATTTCTAATGAAGAAGGGTTGACAGTGGGTTATGTGACACCATTTGTATTATCTGATTTCCCTAGAGTAAATTGCATTGATAACCAGCTTCACCTTATTAACACATACCAGTGTAGATGGTTGTCAAAGTAGGTTTTTAGTGCAAATTTTTGAGTTTCAGAAATTGTAGGTTTGTTTAATCATATTTTGAGGGGAGAAAAATGTAGTGTGTTTACATATTACAGGTATTTTACTTTTGGAAAGAAATAACGCACTACTAATAATTACTTGTTGCAGAGTAGTATATCTCATAACTCAGAGCAATGCAGTTCATAACACATTGACCTAGATAGGTCTTAAGTTCACGTAGTCCGTCATGGAGTGTGGAGTCCTTTCCCAAAGTATGTTCCTTTGTAAGCATGTTATTTGTGATATCAAAGTGTACCTGTGTTTAGTGGTAGTAAAACAGATCAAAAATCGACAAAAGCAAAATAGAACTACTTTCAGTAGTTTTCTCATTAAAAAGTTTATGTTGTCAGTTTGTATAATGATTTATATATCTCAGCTTCTAAATGTTCTTCATTAATACATTTCAGAATTTTGTCAATTGTTTTTCTTTTTCTAGTTCTTTTTTTAGAAACCACGTTCCTCTCTATAATACTTCTAAAAGCTTTTAACAAGTTATGGTCAAATAAGTTATTAATATTAGCTTGTCAGTACAGTGCAGGGAAAAAACACTTATAGTAGTCTTGGTATTTTCACTGTTACCATAGTCAATCATAAAATCTAGTCTGTAAGAAAAGTCTGTGCTTATATTTTATTGTTTTTTAATTCTTTTATCGAGTTTGCCACAAATTTAGTGTCTGAGAGTAAAGCAAATAATTATTATATAGTTTGGTAGCTTAGCAGCTTACCACTTGTCTTGGGACTAAAATCATGGGTCAGTAGAAGTGCATTTCTCCCTGGAATGTTTTGGGTAAAAAATCTGTTTCCTATTTTTTCCAGGTTCTAGAGATGGCCTGGCCCACATTCCTTGGCTTATGGCTTCTTCATCTTTCTAAGTCAGCAGCATTACATTTCACTGTTTTTTCTTTAGACGTAGTTATAGCTCCCTCCAACCACAACCAGGAAAAAAAAGACCTTTCTCAATTCATTTGGTTCACCCAGAGAGTTCATGAAGATCTTTCCTCTTCCTAGGGTCCTTAACTTAATCATGTAAATAGCCTCCCTTTGTGGAATGTAATCGTAGGTTTCCTGAATCAGAATCTGGGCAACTTCTAAAGCCATCTTTCTGTTTGCTCTGTCCACACGTATTTATCTCACATAGATGTTTAAAACAATCTAATACATAGATGACAAAGGAATTTATGCAAGAAGTGCCCAGATGGTCTATACTCTCTGCTGGTGTTAGTTCACAGCTATCAGTCTTCCGGCTAAAAGTAAGAAGTTTGGGATGAGAGCAAACAGCCAAAACTATTTTTGTATTTGTATTGCATATGTATTTCCTTAAACTTTTTCCCCTTGGGACAGTGTACAAGTTCTTCAAATATAAAGTTGCTTGCCCATGAGACATAAAAAGAATTGTTTTGTCCTAAAACAATCCATAATTAAAATTGTGAAAAAGAGTATAGCTAAAAAAAATTCATCCTAAATCCCAGGAAAACATGGTTACTTTATTACTTTTATTAATAATAGCAAGTAAATAGCTTGATTAGAAAAGTCTAAGGTACTATAGCTAATAGAATACAGGGGCATGCATGATTACATTATATGGTTGTATTTAAGCTTTAATTTCACATTTGTAACTTATAGAGCACAAATTGCATAGCACTAAGATTTTATTTTACGCACTGTTTTTTAACTGAAATTTTCCTAATTGAATCCTTTTGTACCTTTTTACAAGCTTCCATAGTGACTGTAATACACCTTGTCAACAGTGTAGTTGACATGGTGAACAAAGAAGGTATAGTCCTATAAATGTTTTCGCTTTGTATTTGTGTTTTGCAGTGACTATGTCACTGGAGTGCACTGTGCTTTTGGCAGCTATAACATTATGAAAACTAGTTTGTGGTTTGGGGAAGTTCAGTACATTCAAGTTATGAAGATGTGTATGTTCATAATCCAGGTTCATTGCAAAAATATCTTCTATGTATACTATTTCTTTTTTTTTCAACCTTTTTCTGTTCATAGTGATTTATACTGACATTGCAGGCAACCCATAGAATCTCAAGAATTAATCTTTAAGTGGTACAGTGCTAAGCATTAGTTCAACAATTTTAACTATCTAAAATTTTTAATACAAAAAGCCCCATGAACAAGAATAACGCTAAATATCATAAAGCTTTTATGATTACTAAAACTGATTCTTGACTTTGATTTTTCTCTGAATCTGACCAAAGAAAATGGAAGAAGGCACATTTTTGTGTTTAATTTCATGAAATCATTTAATATGAAGATTTATCTCTTTAAAAGTAGAACAAAAGGCATTGACTACGTATTAGTACTTTAACATATCAGTACTTTATTATTTTATATTAGTACTTTATTAGTTTATTGCAATTAGACTGATCTCAAGCCAAAGGCACAGGCTAGTGGTTTTTCAACTGCAGTATAAAATTAGGTCATTTGGAAGACTGAAAAGCTTGATTGCTGTTTCCTCACACCAAAGTTTCTTAAGAAGTAGGGCTGGGTTGAGCCTTGAAAGTTTGCATTTTTAACAAAATCCCATTTAATCCTGATATTCCCACTGTAGGAGCCAGAGTTTGAGAACTACTTGCGTAAACTATTAAGAGTACACAAGCATCAGTGCAAAACTGCTGGGCCCTGTGTGCTCTTAAGATGCAAGTGTTAAGATCTAGGGGGAAGGATGATTTCCTGCCAGATTGACAGCAAGAGGCAGGCCTGATGTGTCACCGTTGCTACAGTTACTCGTGAATGTTGGCTTATTTTCCTAAGGAGAACCATATTTTTCCTTAGTAAAACAGAAGGCTATCTTTATTCACCTATGAATTTTACTTTTAACGTGATGATAGTCCAACGTTTCAAATACTGATGGAGTTTAAAGAAAGAGAATTTAAATAGTTCCTTCACTGTGATGACCACTGGGGAATTTTTTTTCATATCTAAGAAACGTAAATTGCATTTAAAAGTTGAAAGCTAGCTTAAATTTAAAGGTTCATCAATTGCCTGTTTAGTAACAAAAGTTATCATTCCTCATTTTAAAGGAATACTACATTTTTAGTACACTAAGTTCTAAAGATGTTTCTTAAGTACTACTGTATTCACTTGCAAAAGTGAATCAGTCCTTTCAGTTTTTTAGGTTACCCAAAGAGACAGCAATCAGATACTCTTTCTTCCAAATCAGTGTATTACGTGAGTTTTCCAGAACACTGTAGAATGCATAGAAAGCTTGGACCTTATTTTAAAAATCACGAACACGCCCCTATTTCTATTACAACTATTACTTTTACAAGTATCAGAAGTACCTAGCAGTGTTAGCGGTACATTTATTTTGTTTAATCCTTATGAAAACTCAGGGATTGTCACCCAGTTTTCAAAGAGAAAACCTGAGGCTTAGACTGCATAAATGTTGATGACCTTGGGATTTACATATGCTTCCTTTGACTTTGTGCCTAGAGTTCTGGGTATAGAGTCCTGAAAGAGCAAGTATAATGATAGATTTGAATAAGGAGTAAGTGTAGCCGCTGATCTGTCTAGGGAAAGGAAGCCTGTAAATACGCAATCATTTTCCAAGTGGCTAGAGTTGAGAGAAATGTTCAGCTTTTAGCTATGTGTAAGTAGCTAAGTTTGTTTGTGAGTTTTGCACTTTTGAAGGTTAGGCTATACTGTAATGTATATGTACAACAAATATATGTATTTGAATTATACATATATGAGAAACTTGATGAGTTTATGTTTCATTAAAGCTTTTGGGATTTAATTATTCCTAAGAAAAACTGTGTTTTCGGGTCAGATTGTCAGAAACAAGAAAAAATATTTGAGTGTCCTTCAAAGTCTCTACCTTATCGTTCATCTTTGTCTTCTTTTTCTAGATCCCATTTTATTTGTACCACATAAGTTTCTCAGCCATTTGTAATTTTTATAGAGAATAGTACAAAGACATACTATATGGCTGACTGGGCCTTTGCAAACAGTTTACATTGTACTGTGTGCTTACTTTTGTTGCCTTTTCAGCTGTCTGTTTTAATTATCAATGTTTTCTTTTCTTTCTACTTTGCCACCAAAAGAATCTTTGGCTGCTCCTGACCTCAGCAAATCAAGAGGTGACTTATGCATGCCAGTTGTTCATTGATAAATCACTAAAAACATTTGGTAATGATTCTCCTCAGTGCTGACTTGCTTCGCTTGGTTGCTCAGTGTTTGCAGCAGCAAACAAGTCCCTAGTTGTTATGCCCTGCATTCGAAGCACATCTCGACTAACCTTTTCCTGCCTGTGAAAGGAGTTTTAAAATCCTAAGAAGGAAGAAACTGTCCGTGGGAGGTTTAAAAAAATAATGATACAAGCAATGATCCCTGATCCTTTCTAAAATAGTAAAGATTGTTATAGTCCATCAAAAATTTCTACTTTACAACATTCGTTTGGTTGTATTTTGCTTGATTTGGAAGCATGCTTTGAAACATTCCTGTCTAAAGATAATTTGTTTGTTTTAGGAATTTAAGGAGAGAAGAGTTCCAACAGAAGTTCTATACAGCATCTAAATTGCATGCACTTTTCTACTGATAATTCAAAGCACTCCTTCAGCTTGCCTTCTGCTAAAGGAAAACAGTACTGCTTTCAATGTTACACTTACTACATTATTATAAAGAAAGTTTCTAAATTTTGACATGTTAAAGGTTAAAATACTGTTAGTAAATTAGTATTTACTGACAAGTAGTACAGATCAAGTAACATTTGACTTTTTTTACTCACTAGGGACTCTCCTTTCTGAAAGGACTGATGTCTTAAGAGGAAACTAATACTTTCTTCATATAGTGCAGTAAGTTGCAAGTGACAGGCAAAGTGAGAGGGCAGTTTGAATTGTCTGCAGGGAAGTGCATGAAATTCAGATGCTACAGACTGCATCTGTTGGAACTCTTCTTTTCCTTAAATGTTTGGTGTGTACTAAACCTGCAAATTTCAAAGTAATGAGCTTTGAACAAAAACACGTGTGCACCTTTGTGTCTTTGATACACTGAACATTTTTTCTAAGGTGTGAAAACTTAAGATACAACACACTGAAATCTCTTGTTCTGTCCCTGCTCAGGGTACCACTGGGATACGTCAGATTGGATGCCGAGCGTCCCTCTGCCAGACATACAGGAATTCCCCAATTATGAGGTGATTGACGAGCACACTCCCCTGTACTCAGCCGATCCAAATGCCATCGATACTGACTATTACCCTGGAGGTTATGACATTGAAAGTGATTTTCCACCGCCACCAGAAGACTTCCCTGCGTCTGATGAGCTACCACCCCTGCCTCCGGAATTCAGTGATCAGTTTGAGTCTATACACCCGCCTAGAGACATGCCTGCTGCAGGTAGCTTGGGGTCTTCATCCAGAAGTCGGCAGAGGTTCAACTTGAATCAGTATCTGCCCAATTTCTATCCAGTTGATATGTCTGAACCTCAAAAACAAGGCACTGGCGAGAATAGTACTTGCAGAGAACCTTATGCCCCCTACCCTCCAGGATATCAAAGAAACTTTGACGCTCCCACTGTAGAAAACATGCCCATGTCTGTGTATGCTTCCACAGCTTCCTGCTCAGATGTGTCAGCGTGCTGTGAAGTGGAGTCTGAGGTCATGATGAGTGACTATGAGAGTGGAGATGACGCCCACTTTGAAGAAGTGACAATTCCTCCACTAGATTCCCAACAACATACAGAAGTCTGACGCTCACACTCCCCCCCAAAGTGCCTGGACTTTAACAAACCTAGAGATTGTATATCAATAACCTGCATTGTTCTTTGCAGCAGTGCTTAAGCGCTTCTTTTCGGTGAGCTAAAAAGGGCATGGCTGCACTGAATCACGCGCCTCTTGGTATGTTAGCCATTTCCAGTGACCTAACCTACTGTAATTAGGTGAGATTTCCATTGGCTGTGCCATTTCTGGACATCTTTTTGTATTTACATTTGTCTGCGTTAAAGTAATGAAACGAAAATCAGTTCTACCATCTTGTTAGCATGACTCATGTATTTATATAGATTTGATTATTTTAATTTTTGTTGTCTCTTTGTTTGTAAATTTTATGTACAGATTTGATTTTTCATAGTTTTAACTAGATTTTCAAGATATTTTACGCATTTGTTTTCAGCTGGATTTGGGTGGTGTTAGCACCCTGATTTTATATAACCAGGGTTTCACTGTATGTTCTTGTTCACTGAAGTATTACACTTCGTTAACACATGTCAGTATAATCATTTATTTCTAGTTGTACATATAGGAAGAGGAAAGATCTGATCATGGACATGTCTTAAATGGGTTGCTGTATTTTAGAATTATAAACATTTTTCATTATTGGAAAGTGTAATGGGGACCTTCTGCATACCTGTTTAGAACCAAAACCACCATGACACAGTTTTTATAGTGTCTGTATATTTGTGATGCAATGGTCTTGTAAAGGTTTTTACTGAGAACTACCATTAGCAAGTCTTTCTTACTGACAATAAATTATTAATAAAATACTTTAGCTTTGCTGCCTGTTTTTCCTTTGCATTTGTATTCTTGTTCATAACTCAGCTGGTGAGTTGAGATGGAAGGATGGCTACGGATCTATTTGCTTTTGTAGTTTTAAGTGTGAAAAGCCTCTTTCCATTTGCTAACCAGGCAGTACTTACAGATGTAGTCACTAGGTGGCAGTAGATGGTAACTAAAGTGTAACAGAATAAATATTTTCTAACTAAAACTTGAAGAAATTTTTCATCTGTAAATTTTAAATCTATCAGTACTTGTTGGCCATAATTTAAACGTCTCTATGTTTTTCATTTTTGCCAGTGATTTATATTTTTAAAAAATCATAAAGCATTTTATCTTTCTGTTGTCAAAAACTTACATTTCTGTGTGTTTTAATGTGAAATCTAGATACTGCTTTACATGCGTTTTTAATACAGTCAACATCCATCCATCCATGCAACAGATATTTATGAAATACTGTGTAATGATCTCTGTGACATGAATTACCAACAATCAAGCTTTTTTAAAACTTAGGAAAGACATTTTCTAAGTAAATGCCGTACTTTATTTTTGTCAAGTGATGTTTCTCATGTATAACAAAACAGTAGTCGCATGAACTCTTACTATTATGATTTACAACTCTTTAAGCTATTTTTCTCACTTCATATTTTCAAATGTATATACAATATTATTATTTCTTGAGTCACTGAACTTACTGCTGACTGATACTAGAAGGAGACCAAGCTTCCATTGTTCTCGTCGTCTCTGCATTAGTTACAGAATAAGTTTTGGATTAACCCACATAGAGTATTTTCATTGTTTTTATTGTTAAGTGTTCGCTTCTGAGCTAAGTAGCATATGTTTATTTCCATTTACATTGCAACTTCCTCATCCTTAAGCAATTGACCTAATTTTTACTTTACTGATTGTTTTTTAGACTTTTAACCATTTATTAAAAAAGTATGTTTTGGTCACTTACTGTGTACCATTCTATTCAAAGAAACAAACAAAACTTCTCCTCCATCTTGGAACTTACATTTGGTGGGGCAGGTTGGTGATCAATAAATAGAAATAATAATAAATAATATTAATAAATAAATAATATCAATAATATAAATATAAATAATATCAAATAAATATAATAGTGGGTAGAATGGTGAGTACAAAGCAGAAAATTCTGGATTTGAGAAACCGTGTGATGGGGAAGGAAAGGTGTGTGAACGTTTTGAGACAGCTTTCATTATAAGCTGGTGTTTGAAATTAAGAAGAAGGTGTATGGTCTGAGGAATAGGAATTCCAGGCAGAGAGGATAGTTACATAGAATATTCTTTATATAAATGGAAAGTCGTGGGGGTGGGGGACAAGTGTGGGCTCAAGCAAATGCTTCTTTGTACATTATTAGAACTATTAGAAAATCTGTTAGTTCCTTTTTTGTCTTGCCCTTTGGCATCATGAAGGCCTTCTGGTGACCTGTCTGTGATTGTTCTCTTGACCATCTACAGTGGTCCTGGGATTTTTTCCCAGGACATCTTGAATGTTCCCTTTACACCTGGACTTTTATGTCTTTTTCTTGGCTTAACTTTCGTTTTGATAGAGCACATTGTAGTTATGTTCTGAGAATTTATGCAAAGTAATTCTTTTTTAGTTTCTTTATATTTTTGAATATTTCTTATTGTACTATCACAACAGATCAATAGATTGGTTAAAACATTGTCTGTTTTCAGAATTCTGACATTACTGAGTCATACTCTTTTCTAGCTTCCAATATTGCCACTGAGTTGTCCATTCCTATTCTTAGATTATTATTTGTGACCTAATAGTCTCACAAATCGTTTAGGATATTCTTTTTTTTTCCTCCAACCTTCTAGAATTTCCTAGTGATGTATCTTGATGTGGGCCTTTTCTTATTCATTGTATTGGTTCTCAGCTTTCATTTTGGAATCCTCATTTTGGAGAGTGTCCTTGTATTATGTCTTTGTTAATTTTATGCCCTCTGTATTCTCAGACAAGAGAATACAGACTCCTCACTCACTGTAGGCTGTATTACTTGCAAAATTGATCGTGTTTTCTGATTGAGTTCCTGTTATTGATCTTTGTCTCTCTGTTTTACCCTTTAGAAGCTCCATTACACTTTTATCTTCCATTCATTCTGCTAAGCTTACATTTCGGCTGTCAAATTTTTAACTTTTAAGAGTTTGATCTTGTTCTTATTGTTCACAATATAAGGCAATTGATCCTACTACCTAATTTTTTTTCTTAGTTTTTTGCTTTAAGGGGGGGCTACCAGGGATCAAACTCATTACCTGGTGTTTGCTAGGCAGGCACCTAAGCTAAAAATTCCTAACCCTTCTTACAGTATTTTTAAAGTAATTTCTTTTGCTTCTTTGAGCTTTTAAAAAATATTGTTTTGAGTTGATCTTGAAATTACTTTCATATTGGAAATATTCTTTCATTTGTATACTTATTTACATTTTTACTAATGTATATTAATTATACAGAATGGTGGCATATTGTTACATATGTATAAACATACATTGATTATTTCTACCCCCATTATCTCCCCTTACCTTTCCTTGATTCACTTCCTCACATCTAATAGTTTTCCTTCTACTTTCATGTCATGTTTTTAGATTTTTTCTAGATTCTACAAATAAAAGAAAACATACTTGTGTGAGTTTGAATTATTGCACTTTACATAACACTGTCCAGTTGCATCCATTTGCCTACAAATAACATGGTTTCATTCTTTATGGCTGAATAATACTCCATTGTGTATATATATGATGTTTTTATCACACATTCATCAGTTGACAAGCAGCTAGACTGATTTCATGGCTTGACTATTGTGAATTGAACTATGACAAACATGGATATGCAGGCATCTACAATATGCTGATTTTTATTACTTACTGTAAATGCTTACTGTAAATGGTACAGCTGTACCATATAATAGCTCTATTTTAGGTTCAAGGAATCTGCATATTGATTTTCATAGTAGCTGCATTAATTTGCATACCCACCAATGGCATATAAATTTTTTTTCTTTTCTCTGCATTTTTCACCGGCATTTATTGTTTTTTGTGTTCTTCATGATAACCGGTGAAATGGAGTATCAATGTAGTTTGATTTGCTAAAGATGTAGCCAATGTAGATGACCAGTTTAGTTTGATGGCTAAAAATGTTGAACTATTTTCCATTAATTACCCATAATTACTCGTTTGTACGTGTTATTTTTAAAATGTTCAGTTAATTTGCCCATTTATTGACTGGGTTAACATTTTTTGGGCAGGGCTTCTTAAATTTTTTCATGCTTTCCTCCTTAGGTTTATTCTTACATATTTTAGGTTTTGTTTTTTTTAACCAGTTGTAAATGGAGTTGTTTCACTGATTTTTTTTCTTTGCAAGTTTGTTACTAGTGTATAGGAAAGCTGCTCATTTTTGATTGTTAATCGTGTCCTGCCACTTTGCTGAATTTATCAGATCTAAAAGTCTTCTGGTGGAATCATACAGGTCTTCTCAGTATAAGACCATAGTGTCAACAAGTAAGGATAATATGACTTTTTCCTTTCCTATTTGTACTATTTGTATACTTTTCCCCCCTATTGCTTGATTGCTGTATATTTTTCAGTAGTATATTAAATAGGAGCTATGAGGGTGGGTATCCTTTTTTGTTGATTGTAGTGTCTTAGTGTCTTTTCAGTTGACTTTGTAACTCCTAAGTATTTCTTCTTAGCTATAGGCTAAACTGATTAGAGTAGTAGGCAGTCTACAACCTGCCTTACTAGTGAGGGCTAAGCTAAAGTCTGTGGCAGGGCTAGATTCAAACTTGTTACCCCAGGTTTTTGTTCAGGGGGATGGAGGTACCACCATAATCACAGCTGCTTTGCCAAGTCTGTCAACTGAGCCTATGGACTACTTCCAATCATGAATTCCATGTGTTTGTTACTTATTTTGTTTCTGGGACCGAATACCTGACACTAACAATTTGAAAGGGTTTCATTTGACTTACGACTTCCGGGTATACATTCCGTGATCCAAGGGAGGAACACCATGGTAGAAGGGCATAGAGTAAAGAAAGCTCATTTCGTGACAGCCAGGAAGCAGAACGGGGGAACCATGCTTAAGGGGAAAGGGATGGATACCAGATAGAACATGACACACCGGAAGGCGTGGCTTATTAATTCAGTAGGTGGTTCCCAAGCCAACCAAACTGACAAGTTTAATTGTCAGAACCTGGGACCAAAGACCCTCAGGGTGTGGGCTTGTGGGCCATGATATATATCTAACCTAAAGTGGCATACACCCTGCCTCTGAGGAAAGAACTACTGTTCTCACTGTATCTGCATCGGAGAGGAATGCCACAGGCACCAAAATCGCATCACTCCTAGCTATGGCTCGCCCAGCCCCAGCCCCCACAGCTGGTCTTGTTCCTTTACACAAAGCTTGTAAAGTGGAGCAAACTCCACTCTACTTGTCAAGCCCCTCTTCCTTCCCCTCAGCAGACTACACTTGGCTATGGCCAAGAGTTCTTAGTGGATCTATGTCACCATCACTGTCGTCTTGGGCCCATAGTGACTCAGAGTGGGAACCCAGTGTACAAATGACCAGAAGTGGGTCTTGAGGACAGAGGAAATGCCATGCAGCTCCAGACAATGAGATTTTCCTTAGGAAGGAAAATCCCTGTCCTATTTAAATCCACTGTGAAGTTGTCAGAACTTCTCCCATGCAGGCCCGGTGTGCAGAATTGAGGTCTCCATCTACTCAGACTGCACATGTGGTAGCAGAATCTTCATCCCTGGAGTATGCTGGGATTCTCCTTCAGCCCTCTAAAGGGGAGCTTCCTGTGCTCCAACAAAGACACCATGCTTCCATGTAGTGCCCTCTATTTCTCTTATTACTCTAAGTACCAGTATTTCTGGGTTACACCTAGTTGTCAACTCTCAAGTTGTTCTCCGGTGGTTCTCCGTGACATCCCCACCTCACCATCCAGCTGCATACCCATTGATTTGGCTCAGTCTTTTAGAGCAGGCTGTAAGGGCTGAGTGCCTGTACTCCATCATCATTTCCCTTTGTCTTTGCTTTACATTTAATGACACCCTAAAGCTGGCTGAAAGCTAAGGTGGGGCTTGTTATTCCCTGTGTATTATGAACAGTCAGCTTACTTTGTCACTTTTCTATAGGTCTTTCCTTTGAGGAGTCTCAGTTTTTCCAGAGGAGGGGCCTTCTATTTCCAGCTTGTAAAATATTGTTGCTCTTTGAAGCTGCCAGCTAAGGGGACTAAGGATTTTACCATTCATGAAGTCATGGGAATGTTTCTGCTCCCCTTTCTTTGCCTGTTGTCTTTGAATCTGCCCAGGACAGCATTGAGAACCTGGGGTCCAGCAACCTGAATACTCATTGCTGGGATAAAATGCCTGACAGGGACAATTTAAGAGGAAAGCCAATGATACTGGTCAGTGATATAAGTGCCTGCCTGGCAAGTGCAAAGTCCTGAGTTTGATTTCTGATACCAAATTAAATAAATAAGGAGAGATTTATTTTGACTCACAATTTTGAGGTGTCAGTCCATGGTTGGCTCACTTGTCCCCAAGGCAGAAACGTCATGGTGGAAGGACACTGTGGAGGAAAACCGCTTCCTTCATAATGTTCAGGAAGCATGAAGCAGAGAAAAACCCTGAGAGGAAGAGATGGGGACCAGATATGGTTCACAAGGTCACCCCTCCACACCCACACAGACACATCTACAATGGTATTTCACTAGTCTAGGTACCTCTCAAGCCAATCAAGTTGACAATCAAGATTAACCATCACAAATATGTAGTGTAACTGACAATGCCTCTTTACTACATTGCACCGTACATAGCGAATTGGCTCTTCGCTTTTTTTTCTTAAGCTCTGTTACATTCCCCTTTCTTATTTTGGTTTGATTTTCTTTAGATTATTTGTTTATTGATGTTGGATTTATTTTCAGGAAAGGGAGCAGAAACGCAATGCTCTACTGTCTTAAACTGTGTAAGTTTGGAGTCTGCTCTTATCCACTGGTTTCTAGGACTTGGAAGAACACTGGTATATAAATTTTCTATTGCATTCTAGCAAATGGGCATAAATATAGTGGCTTAAAATAGCTCCTGTTGATTATTATTCTAGTTCTGTAGATTCGAAGCTTGGGCATAGCATACCAGGTTCTCTGCTCAATATCTGAAATCAAATAATCAGCTAGGCTGAAGTCGTGTGAGGCTAGAATCCTCACCAAGTTCACATGGCTGTTGACAGAGCCTAGTTCTTTGCAGTTGTGGGACTGAGTTCCCAATTTCCTGCTGACTCTGGGACTGAGGTTTCCTCTTTTTTTGCTAGCTATCCCTGCTTCTTTGACACCTGCTTCTTTATTTGGATCCAGTTGATCTTCTCACAATATGAAAGCTTACTCTGCAAACTCCAATAGGAGAAATTCCATCATCCCTCTCAACTCTCTTGACTTTGGAAGAGTCCAGTGTGGTCTCCTGATGAGGTCATGTCTCACCCAGAATATCAACTATCTTCTCTTTGTTTAAAGATAGCTGATTATGTATCTAATTATCAGAATTCCTATCACATTCATATCCACACTCATGGTTATTCTTTGTCCCCAAAGACTGTCTTTAAATTTGACCTACCACAATTGGCACCACTTATTGTTTTATGTTTTTTATTGTTTGGAAGGTTTTGATTTTTTGAAATGCTTTGACCTTTTAAAGTGTTACACTGACCTAACTTTAAACTGAAAATCATTTGCACTATATTTTACTTTTAAAAAATAATAGCCTCTTTTGAGCTAACTGGAAGTGACTAAACAATTTACACTAGCTGATAAGAGACAACTTAGAGGAGGTTTACTTTGACTCCCAGTCTTAAAATTATTCTTTTCACATAATCTATCTGAATCAGCATAAGACACTTATTATAGAAGAGTCCAAGCTACCAGAGATAATTAGAGTATGCTCACCAGTTTTGCTTTCTAAAATCTAACTCCTTATTCCGTGACAGGAAAAGAAAGTCAAGGGCTACTAATATGCCCACTTAAAATTCCCTTGGAGGGCTGGGAGTGTAGCTCAGTGATAGAGCACTGTGCCAGACCTTGGTTTCAATTCCCAGCATCAAAAATTAAAAAGAAACACATTTCCTTAGAAAACTCAGGTGCCATTGAAGATTGCAGGGTTGTTTTTGGAGACTAACATCATCTGTATTCTGGGGCACACACGCTCGCGCGTACACACACACACACACACACACACAGACACATGCACTACATTTGAAGACAACATGCTACTTGTCACAATCTGCTACCCTTGGAAAGTTATGGTTCAATTTTAAAGAGATTTATAAGTTAAATATTCGTTAGGAAGAAAATGCTAGTTAACACCTGAACTTACTACTTTCTAACTTAAACTAGTTTTCTTACTTGTATCTGCTAAAATTTTAAATTTGGGTAGGGGTTTTTTAAGTACATATTGTTTGTTTTTCTGATTGGAAGAATAAATACTAGATAATTGTATTTGTCACACTTGTTTTTATCATATGGTGTGTAACCATCATACTAACCTGCAGAAAAATGAGAAATGTTTTTCTAGTGCCCAAAGATATCAAGCGCCACCCTAGAGGTTGCTTTAGCCTTTTGGAAGGCTGCTTTTAAATGTGTGGAAACAGGAAACTAGATGCTACTTAAGTTTTGTTTTACCATCCCAGAGAAACTAAGCATTAGTCTGAGAAATGGGGACTTAATGGAGTAGAAGGAGGCACCCAGGACATTTGCTGTAAGTATGTATAAGAATTCAAAAGATTTTAGTTACTCTTTTCAATGAAAATACTGGATTAAATTAAATGAAATCAGTGCCTAGAATTGCCAAAATGTACTGTCATAGAATTTTGCTTACTGTTAACACAGGTAACTGAATTTCCTAATAGCAGCCAAGGTATTAATGGAATTAGGAGACAGAGGGTGTCGAAGAGGACTGTCAGTGGCCAGACTGCCAGAGCCTTAGGGAGGAGGACTGCAGGTGCATATGAGATGGGTGTCCAGTGAAGTTCACTGCATTGACCTTCAGCTTCCTATTTCAAAAGAGCTTTCTAGAGTTAGATATGAGTACCTGGAAGACTGTGATAACTTCATCGTTGAGATGCATGGATGCTTGTTAAAGTCAGTGGAAAATTAAGAAAAAAATACTGCTAAAATAGAGTGCTGTCTCTCTTATAGTCCATCAGTGTGCATCAGATGAAAGATTTGTTGATGTGCTCATTCATGCACCCGCCTAACAAATATTCATCCAACTTTTACTATGTGCTGGGTGCTAACAGGATGCAAAGACACTACTTTTCCTGAGCTCTCTGTCATCGTGGTTTTCTTCTGGTAATCCAAGCAAAATTACTTTACTAAGAATAAAGGATTTTTAGGGTTTCAAAACATCTAAACATGAACATTTATCAGATTTAACTCTCTCTTTAATCTCTAGGGGGAAATGAGGAACTATGGATCAAACGTTACAACATTTTATTTATAAAGTGAATAAGTTCTGGAGACAGTGTATGTAGTAGTGACTATAGTTCATTGTAATATAAGCTGGATTGGCTAAGAAAGTAGACTAGAAATGTTCTAACCATGCATACTCAAAAAAGATAACTGTGAGGAGATAGACTGGTTAATTAGATTAACCAGTCTGGCGATCTTTTTGCAGTGCATATAAAATCATTACATTATATACCAACATATATGCAATTTCTGCTACTAATACTTATTTTTGGGGTGCTGGGGATTGAACCCAGGGCCACTTGTGTTCTAGCCAATTGTGAGCCACATCTTCAGCTCTCAAACTTACTTTAATAAAGCTGAGAGAGAAAAAAACAGAAACAGAAAACAAAATAACTCCCCAAGGGGGGAAAATATCAGCTTCCATTTTCTACTGCCTTTTAATATTTGTGTTTCCAGGGGATGATCCCAAACTAGTTTGAACAGTGAGCTTTCCAAGAAGCCACATGGATTCAAGGCACTTCCCTTTTTAGCTTTCAGGATGACGTTCTTGGTTAGACACGGTTTATTTGGGTTCAAATCATCAGTAGGCAGCACTGGGACAGGCAGACGTTTTCTCCTTCTGGGCACTCACTTACACACAAAGAAAATATTTTACAATATTTTATGTAACATTTTAAAAAACATATTTATACTGTATTTCCAAACATGTAATTTATATTTTTGTAGAATAGAAACCAAATAATCCCTTCGTACACTTTTTAAGATTTCTGGAATTCAATCAATTCAGTATTTAAAATTTCCATCCTAAAACTATCTTTTTAAGTTAGTTATTGGTTTAGAAAAGTAAGCTATTTTAAAAACACAGAATTATGGCCCTATAGTCCAAAAGCAAATATTATTTTTGTGCATAATCTAACCTGATTTAAACTTCCAAAAGTATTACCTAAGTACAAAATTAGTATTTTGTATCCAACTTCAACCTTAATTTTATAAAAGTCACTGAAACTCTGCTTTTCTTACAATATGTGATACTTTTTATGATATATATCATTTTAGAGAGCCACATAGTGTTTTTAGGGATAATCAAAACTTGACTATTTGCCTATTTTGCTACTTTAAATTGTTTTCAATTTTATGCACCAATTTCAGCATTAACATCTTGGTATATTTTGTTGCTCTTCTGGATGGATTTATTGGTATGTAGATTATTTCAAGAGTATTGCATGTAATGTCACAAAATTTTAGAAATCCATTAGCATAAAAGATAAGACTTTGATGTGACCTGTGCTAAGATTTCTTTAACACTGATGCTGCTGTTTTCTGCTGTGATACTGCTGTGACAGTTCTTTTCTTCTGCCCTTTCCATGCTATGGCCTGTGAAGAAAACAACAGTACTTTTATTCACTGTGCTACAGACACACACAAGGCTGCTCTAAACCGGAAGTCTAGGCAAGTAATGCAGCCCCTACTGCTCAGAGTGCGAAGCGGGCACCGTCTCTACAAAAGGAAGCTTTGCTATAAAGAGTGCTGCATAGTCCTGCCCTCATTTCTCTTCATATGAATTTATTTCTATGAAAAATAAATTCTAAGCAAAGACTGGGTCCATCTTAGTGACGTTGGTTGTAATTTTTTATTCAGTTTTCAGTGACTTGCATAAATGCAAGTTTGCAGTCTGTTACCTACCAGATTTCTTGCAAAGTTATACAGATCCCCAGTCCCCCTATCTTTGACCTTCATTGTTCAGCAGATGGGCTCCCCTTTGACCACAATCTCCACGCTGACCCAGTGAGAATGGAAACTAAGCCTGCTGAAATCACTCTGCTGGATCTGGTCAGTAAGTTTTTGAAGGTCAGTGTGGACTGCTCTTTCTTTTTTGCAGACTAACGTTCTGTGTACTTTCTGATTGCTCTTCATCAAATGCATTAGGTTCAATTTCAATTAGGGCACTAGCTGAGAGGAGAGTTGTTTGTCAGAATTTAATTTTCTCACTTGCAGTTTACTGCCTCTACTGCAAATAGAATGAGCCACTTGAAAAGAATGGTAAGTATTTTTTTCCAAGAAAAGCTCGACCCATGTGAACCCTTAAGTAATTTTTTTGTTGTGCTGTTACAGAGCATGAACATCTAAGAGGCTGCATTTTTAAATGATGCTAGATGCAAAGAGAAAGAAAATGTGTGACACATGTGAATGAAAATGTCATCAGACAAAATGTATCTTGTGAAGTGCTAATAATGCATGGTCTACGTAGAAAGATGGTAAATAGGAGCTGAGATTTTTCTAAAGCGGAGCCATTATCCAATTATTCCAAGGGGTAAAATGAGATACTAGAAAGGTCTAATGACTTTTATGTCAATTCATTTTAATATTTATGGACCCTACACAATAGCTTTGGGATAAAGTGAGAATACAGGAAAAGGGACAGCATTCTCCTGAGGAGGTCAGCCTTCTGCATGCCTATCAAAGCCTTAGAAATGCGGTTGCACTTTTTGACAAATTCGAAGTGTTATCTGGCTCACAAACTGGAGTTACAGACCTTTTTAACTGATGCTTTCATTTTCTGATGGATGTTTTTAAAATTTTTACTTTACATAAGTATTTTTCTCCTCTTTTAAGTGGAAGTATACTTTTTAACATCCTATGCTTGAGGTGCACATGATATTTTGTTACACACACACACAATAAAATGATTAATTGCTGCAGTCAAGCAAATCAGTCTCTATCATCTTACATAGCTAACTCTGTGTACATGTGTGTGTGATGAAATCTAAAATCTACTCTTTTCATAAATGTCCAGCATATAAGGCAATGTTATTACCTATAACCTTCATGCTGTACCTTACAGCTCTAGGCTTTGTCTTACCTTACTCGGACCTACATCTCCATTCCTCCACCCCAGTAACAATTTTTCTACTCTCAGCTTTTGTATATTTGAGCTTTTTGTTGGTTTCGGTTCCACATGTAAGTGGGATTATGCAGGGTTTTTCTTTCTGCATCTGACCTACTTAACTTAGCATAATGTCCTCCAAGTTCATCCTTAACATGGCAAATAGCAAGCTCTCCTTTTAATGTTTAATGATATTCCATTGTGTGTATACCAGCTTTTCAAAAATCCATTTATCCATCAATGGACGCTTAGGTTTATTTCCATATCTTAGTTATTGTGAATAATGTTGCAGTGAATATGAAGGGGAAGATATCTTTTTGTCTCATTAAGTTTGGTATATACTCAGAAGAAGGATTGTTAGTCAGTATGGTAATTTCTTTTCTTTTCTTCATTCTCTCCTTTAAAAACATTTTTTCTCCTACTCAGCTTTTCAAGGTTAATAGATCTGGTTTGTTTGTTTGTGCAGTATCTAGGGCCATTGCACTGACATACATTCCAAGCTCTTTTCAAAAATATTTTATTTTGAAACAGGGTCTCACTAAATTGCTAGGGCATTTCCTTTCTCCACCTGGCAGTTGGTGTCTTTTATCTTTTTGGTAACAGCTCTTTTAACAGAAGTGAAAGTTTTTCTCTTGTGTTTTGGTTTGCATTTTCCTGAAGATTAGTGACCCTGAGCACATTTTCATATGCCTATTGGCCATTTATATTTTCTCTTTGGAAAGATATTTACTGTACTCAGGTCCCTTGCCATTTGTTGATTA
Source organism: Dolichotis patagonum (assembly GCA_004027295.1). NCBI lineage: Eukaryota > Metazoa > Chordata > Mammalia > Rodentia > Caviidae > Dolichotis > Dolichotis patagonum. Next base: position 41,347 of record PVJX010002613.1, on the reverse strand, counting down.
GTTTGTTTGTTTTTGGCTATAAAGTATGTGAATTCCTTATGCATTTTGAATATTAATCCCCTATCTAATATATGTTCCATAAATATTTTTCTAGTCTTTTGGCTGCCTTGTAATTTTATTGATTTCATTTTATTGATTGTTTTTGTAGTGTTAACTGCTATGCAGAAGCTTTCCAGTTTGATACAGTCCCATTAGTTTCTTTACTCTTTTGCTTTTAGTAAAGTATTCAAAACTTCCTTACCAAAGCAGGGGTCAGGGAACTTCTCCCTTATGTTTTCTTCCAGGAGCTTTATGGCTTCAAGTTTTACATTTAGGTTTTTCATTATTTTTAAGTTTATTTTTGTAAATGGGACACAATAAAGGTTTAGTTTCCTTCTTTTGCACGTGTAAATCTATTTTCCCCTGTAGCATTTATTGAAAAGATTATCCTTTTCTGACTGCGTCTTTTTTGGTGGCCTAAGGAAAGTGCCCTTTAAAATAGATGTTTTAAATTCATATGGACAATAAATAATTCTATGCACAGGCCTTACTCATTAAAAAACAATTTCTTCTCGTTCAGTACCGTGATCAAAATGCAAAGAAACCTTCTCCAACTGTAATCTCTTCTTGAATAGAAATTTTTAATAATAAAAATTTCTCAAAAGTGCTGTTTTAACTCCTAATGGAGAATTTCACAAAACTTTAAAATATAACTGAGAACCGCAATTAATGCATTTAATTTCTATTCTCCAGTGCTATAAGCCGTGTGCCTGAAGTTAACACCCATGCTGAATAACGAGGCTAGGTTTGTTCTTCACCAGAATTAAAAAAATCAAGAATAAACTTCAATGAGTGTGAGCACCAGGCTGTATTTGATGTACTGCAGCTGCATAATCTTAATTACAGTGCAGGGCAGTATCTGTTGGTACCATCATCTCCACATGATACGTGGGAAACTGAATCATTTGTTCTTCATGACAAAAGTAGCCAGCGGCAAAGCCAGGTGTCTAAGCCTTGGTCTGGTGGCAGATCACTGTCTTTTCAGTCACTTCTCTGTATGTGACGGAAGCCTTGCTGCCTCCAGGCGGAGGAGGTGGAGAGTTCCAGGACTGAATCGGAAAATGTTGGGTAGCTGTGAAGCCGCTGGGTTCATTCTACTTCATGGGTCAAAGTTCAGCTGAAAGCAGGTGGGAGTGAGACCTAAAGGGAGTTTGTTTGGTGGGGACTCAACACTGACAGTTCCAAGGAGAGCAGTCATGTTTGACTCTTGATACACACAAATCAGCCTTACTCAGAACAGTGTCAGATCCAGTGAGGCGCAGAGACGCGAGGACTTCTAGAAGGTCACACCACAGGGCAATGTTGATGCTGGAATCCAAAGCCCTCACGTTTTACTCTTTCAAAGGGATGTTAGGGTTATGTAGCATTTTCATTGGGGATAGGCATAAAGTAATTATATGAAAATCATGAACATCAAGCGTTCAATAGGAGGCCTTACTCCTTTCAATAGGAGGCTGTGGTTGTTTACATTTCCTTAAATAATATTTCCTTTTGAGCATAAGTTTCCTTCAGTGCCAGAGAGTTTTGCGGTTCTCCCTCCCTGAACACAGCTTGTTGGTTAAGCCATTTTCTAGCAAATTTACACTGATACTGAGTATCAGTGTAAGTTGATTTTGTGTGTGTGTGTGTGTGTGTGTGTGTGTATCAGTTCAGTACTATATTAGTGATGACATCATCGGCAAATACTCAGTTATACATATTTTTTATAATCTCAATTTATTTTTGGAAGCATCCAGCACAAGTGTTACATAGGTTACGTAGGTGCAATTTTGGACCGCCCTAAAAAGACCCTCCCCATCTTAACAGTTAGGTTGATGAGTCAGAGCCTATTTTGTTCCCATTCTGCAGATAAGAAAGCTGGAGGGCCCTAGGTGGCCGGCAGGTCCTGGGGATGGGGGTCTCCTCCCAGTGTTGACCCCTGCCGTCAGAGGCTCCTGGGCGCTCGCGGTCCCCTCGGGGCGCCGTCTCCGCGCAGGGGCGCTGTGGGCACGCTCTGCGGGGTCCCCGGAGGCCACGTTGCTTGCGGTGGACGCCAGGTGTCACCAGGCTGTGGCCGCCTACTGTAGGGTGGGTGTCCGGCCGCGGGGAGGGGATGCCGCGGGCAGAATGGGCGCGAAGGAGCGGTGGGATGAGGAGGGGGCGCCGCAGGGCTCCGAGGAGCCATAAAAGCGGGGAGCGGATGCTCGCGGCACGGCCGGGGGCGCTGACCGCGCGGCCCGGGCGCCCCGGGACCATGAGGGGCAACGGCAGCGCGGTGCTCAACGCCTCGCAGCAGGCGCCGGGCGGCGGGGCGGGCGCGCGGCCGCGACCCTCGTGGCTGGCTTCCACGCTCGCCTGCGTCCTCATCTTCACCATCGTGGTGGACGTCGTGGGCAACCTGCTGGTCATCCTGTCTGTGTACCGGAACAAGAAGCTCAGGAATACAGGTAGGCGCTCCCGGAGCCCCACGCCGGAGCCCCGCGGTTCCCTGAGCCCCGAGGAAAGTTCAGCCAAGCGCTGGTCTTTAAAAATGAGCACTTGGGGTCATTTTCACTAAAAGGGAGAGCTGTCGGTTGACTTTTCCCTTGGCCTGCCCATCTAAAATGCCTTTCACAAAAACAATATGAATTGCTAAGTCCCTAAGGGAAAGAAAACTTTGCCAGGGTAATTTTTCTATCCGAGGAGAAAGCTGTTACTCTGAACGTTTCTTTCTGGGGTTTCTTAGATGGAGAGGCACCTGGTCCAGGTCGAGAAAGTTCCTGAAGATGCCTCCTCAAATCAGATGAACCAATGCAGCCACTGTTTGGTTTTACATATAAATTGGTTTTCTCAACTTTGCTAAAATATGCGAAAATATATGAGCTGGCACAATGACAGCACTATTTTAGTTTTAATATCAGCAGTGGTTTCCAGTTATTAGCACACTACACACACACACACACACACACACACACACATTCCTCAACATGCTTTGGAAAGGACTTTTTCTCCTGCAAGTAAACAAATTTACTACTTTTAAAATAGTGAAGAATGTATTTATGTATATTACACCTGGGCTAATTTCGTGCTGGAGTTAACCTTGCTTTTTCTCCAGGCAGTGAGTTGAGATAGCTTTATCCTGGTTAGGAGCCGGGCACAGTTTCTCCCAGAAGCTCCTGGATGCTGGCCTCTAACTGGTGTCTGGAAGCTTGGTTTCCTCTCCCTGACTTGGAGACAAACTTTTGGGAGTCGATGTGGGCACAAAGTCATACACTTATTTTTGTTGTGACCAGGTAGTCGATAACTCCATTTTTTGGTTAGGTCCTTTTGAGAGACTTCTGTCCCCCATTTCTTTCTTCAATGTTTGAGGCAGTTAAGAATTAAATAATAAGTACTTGATAATATATATTGAATTAGAGTAAGTTGAATAAGCTCATTTCATAGGTGACTGGCTTAAACTAGAGCAGTTTTGCTTTCAGGAAAGAGGTTCATACTCTTAGAAATAAAAGCAATTTTCCAAGGACCAGAGGTGTTCTGAGCACTGTGTTAATGGACTGAATCTCTGGGTCAGTGGTACTGATGCCACTACCCACTTCACAGGGGAGGGAGTCTGGTGCAAGTTAGTCTTGCGGAATGTGGAATGTGGCTGATTTAAATCACAGAGCTTGTTATCTAGAGCTCACCTCACTTCTCTGGCATCAGTAACTGTGGCACTTTGGAAATCTGAATCTTGCAGAGATTTTCGGTTAAAATATGCTCATGCACCTGGAAGAATTCTGCCTCACATGTTTAACGGTGAATGCTCCTTTCACATTATTTTGTATTTCATTCATTTGCTAGGCAACTTTTTGAGAGGGCAATCTATAAAATATAAATTCATGCAGCTGAATGAGAGAGTCTTAATGAACTTTAATATAGCAAGCTTTTGAACTTTCATGTCTTTATAATTGAGACTTTTTACTCAAATGTACCACCATTTCGGTGCATGCCGTCTGAGGCTTTCTAGAACAGATTGTAGTTTGACACAGTGATATAGATATCTCACTCAAATATGAGTTTGGGGATGTTTCTCCAAAGTTCCTATGATTGCTCGATAATTCCATTTCAGTTAATCTTATTTCAATAACTTTAAGGAGGAAAAGATGGGAAACAGAGAAAAGACAAGAATGCTAAAGAATCTCAAAAGCTTTGGAAAAGTACTTTCTTTTTGAAATGCAGAATAAATGCAGCTATTTGTGCCCCCTCCTCCTCTCAAGGATGGATGTTGGCATTTGATTTCTCAGGGAAGAAATCTACAATGTTCAGCCACCTGAGCAGCCAGATGCAGATGTGGGCCAGTCTGCACAAACTACTATTGTCTTAAGTGCTGGTGGAATGTTTGCTGTGCTCCTGCTCAAATTTTGATAGCTAGAATCAGTGCTACCACACTATGTGTTCTAAGTGAATTTCAAAGCATAGTGCAAGATTCCTGCAGTGGAACACTAGGTTTATATTCTTGTTATTTTGATTCACAAAATCAGCTGTTATCTAAACTCCACTTTCCACTTTTGTCAAATAGAGATAATACCTAATCTTGTCTTTTAGTCTAATGCTATTGTTGCAATTACCTAGTGAAATGATGCAAACTATTTGCAATTATTTTTTTAAAAGTTCCTAGAATGATTATATAATGAAATGACCACCACTCTGCCATGCCATTCTTCCCCTTGTTTCCTTTGTGTCTATTCAGAATATGATATGTATCCACTCTACACCACTCTTGGAGAAACCACACAGAATATGGGGAGAACATGGACATCAGGCCTTAGCAATCTGGGTTCAAACCTCAGATGCACCAGGGATGTTTTAGGATGCATATAGGTCATCAGCGTGCCTACTAAGAATAATTTTAAACTGAATCATAATAGGAAAGTGCACAAACTTTAAGTATACACTGCTATGTTTTAGCATATGCATATGAACATAGGACCATCACTTTTAAGGAAAGACTTACAAAAAAAGGGTATTGGTAGATAGTGGTGCTGTTTGTTATTTATCTCTAGAATTTATGGCCAGGTGAATGTACTGAAAAAAAAACACCCTGCCCTTTTTGTCTTTTAACGTCCATATATAAATTGCTGCCAGTGCCTGTATCTCCTGCTCAAGCAATTACCTCTTTACCTCTAGATCCATCTCTGTATATTCAATTCATATCTACCATCAATTCCTCAGTACTCCAGTCTGGGTCTCATTGAGATATTTGGACTGAACCCTTGGCCATTCTGTGCACTCTAGCCTTGCCTTCCCCTCCCTATCCCTTCCCATTCCTTTTACTTTCTTTTTTCTCCTTGTCTGTTTTTTTATTCTTTTTATTCCTTGCATTATTCTTTAATCACTATAACTGGATTCTAACACAGTAATAATCACGCTGGAAGCTCTGCTTCCTAATTGTGTCTATTCTGCACCAGGAAAAAGACAATCCTGAACATATATGAATATTATATTCTACAAGCATATGACCATTATATTCTATACATGAATTTCTTAGCTGGCTTTCCTGCTAACCTACAAAATAATGGAACCAACAATGTGGCTGGAGTAATAGTTGCCTGGGAACTATGAGCCCAGGAATCCACCTACCTCACTTTGCATTCTGACCTCCTTGAGATTATGTAAAAATGGGAACACATGTTATAATGCAAGGACCAAGGAAGGTTTTTCTTACTGCCTCAGAAATGTCATGAGAGAGATCAGGGAAAAGAGAGATGATGAAGAAAAATTTCATATCAGAGATGGAGCAGAAAAATATAGTCAGCCCAACACATCCAAGGGCTTTATATCCACATATTTAACCAACTAAAGAAGAAAGATACTCAAAAAAAGTTGTATCTGTAGTGAACATGTTTTGGAGTCACTATTCCCTAAACAATACACTATAACAATGACTTCCATAGAATTTACATTATTTTTTGGTTTTGTTTTTGAGGCAGATTCACATTATGTTCCCCAGGCTGGCTGGAACTTGTGAGCATAAATAGTCCTTCTGTCTCAGCCTCTGAAAAGCTTATAGAGTGAATGGACCTAGAACCAGTTCTGCAGGGCTTCTTACTGAATGAATCTGTATTTATACATAACTCTTGAGGTGTTTTTCTCTTCAGCACATTGATGGGATTGTACAAAACTTATGATGCACTTTCTAGTTCAAATGTCTTTTAGTTTTCATGATTGTTAGCAGGATTGGAAATTATAATGCTATGAAGTTGAGTAGCAATAAGGAAGAGTGTGGATGTAGTGTCATATCTGTATTTAGTGATAACAGGCATCAGAGAATCAAAGAATGTCTTTAGGAATATGTGCTTCCCCTGTTCTAGACAATATAGTTCCCTTCTCATATGATTCTCCCTGCAGAGAGCATGATCTGTTAACCACTCTTGGTTTCCCTACTTTAACTTCCCAAGGAATGTTTATGAGTCTTTTAAAAATATTTATGTAGTTTTCCCTACTCGGAGAATGAAGTATCCAACCATACAGAATAAGCAAGCTTCTGTTGGCGGATGCTTTCCGATTGAGAAACCATAGACTAGTGCTCTGGTATAGATGCAGGTTCTCATGAGTTTGGATAGGTAGAGCAGGGCGCACTCACCATCAGGTAGCTAAATGGTTTATGCAAGGAAAAAAGAGCCTCCTGATTGAGCTAACTTCCATGCCTTTGTTTGGGCCAAGATGAGAGATTTGAACTGCAGTGACCCCATTGAGCTATCCCCACTGGAGAGGAAAAGCCTGATTATGTGGTCAAGCAGACCACTCAGCTCGCAGTGGTACACGTGTTGAGACCAGGGCCCGGGTTCACATGAGCCAGCACATCGCTCTCAGTAGGTGTTCAGTGAGGAAGGGAGATAAGCTTTTCACCTGGGGATAAGCATTGGCAAAATAAAGAGTCCCACAATCTCTCCAGCAAATCAGTTCAGGGTGCTGTATTGGGGTCATAAAGGTGGCCAGACACGCCAGTTTACCGGTGATTTGAAGACGAATCCTCTGGAATCTTTCAGAACAAAACACCCATATTAGACAATGGCATGAGTTCCCAAAGAAAACAAACAAAAGAACAACAAAACATACAGTTTGGATATTATTTTTAAATCATTTTATTCTTTCAGAATTTTTTCCATCTAGAAGATTCATTTTGCACCTTGTGTTCTCTTCTCATTGTAAAAGGTATCAATGGACATCAGATAATGTATAAGGAAACTAGAAGAGCAATGAACGCCTAAATTCTGAAATTCAACAATTTGAGCAGATACACAATATACCCCATATAGTGTTTTAACAATATATTGTAAGTTTAAACCGCTTGTGTTAAAATTTTAGCTTTTTTTTTTTTTTTTACTTTTCTGGCCCATAATTGATTCTGCAAATCTCTTATCCATCTTTTGGTGAAAGTTTGCATTTAAAATATCAATACATTATTGCACCCATGTCAAGCCAATCCCAGTGATTTTATGAATTAGGTTTTTAATCATATAATTTTACTTTTTAAAATGTATTTAAGAATTTGTGTATGAATAATTTTTTTCAACATTCTGAAAATTAAAGTTGGAAACTGCTGAATTTGTAGTTTCCTTCAACATTTTTTTTACAGGGAGCTTTCAGAAAGGTCTCCATCCTTTGTGAAGCAGAAAAAGAACTTCCCTTGTTTAAAATGTTCAATATTTTTGTACTTACGTACATAAAGCGATCTGTAGTTTTCAAAGTACTTTTCCATAATTTGTCATACTCATGTAACAACCTCCTCAGGCAGATAAGAAAACGGAAAACCAAAATTCATAGACAATGATGAGCACTTCTTATTCAAGAACACAACCAAGCATGCTGCAGTGAAATTAAAGTCAGGGATTAAAGCCAGAAGATCAAGATTGTCTTAAATCTGCCTACATTTATTTGCAGTGTGTTCCGAGTCCAGTTGTTCAAATCTCTCTGTGCCTCATTTTCTTCATCTACTAACCCCATAGAATAAAATAGAAAGATGAAATTACAGTCCACCCATCAGTCTGCTTGTTCATCCATCCATCCAATCATCCATTCACTTGCCTATCTACCTATTCACCCATTATATTGATGCTATAAAAGTACTATACCAATAATGGCACTATACTATTTATGTTATGCATTCTGTATTTAGTTCAATTTAGCTTGATTTTAGGTTTTAAATGTTCATTTAATTGTTGATTTTTAAAAAATCAGCTAGACAATATGAGCTGAACTGATAGGTACTAAAATCAGCCAGAAATTGATGGTTTAGAATCCAGCACTCATTTGTGACATTATATAAATATTACGCACATTCTCTGATATCTTAACTTTCCCTTTAGTGATAACCATTATCTCTCCACAGCAAGCAGACCTGAGATGTGGAGGCTGATTATTTTGTTACCCATTGTATTAGTCACTTTTCTCTTGCTGGAACAAACTTCTGAAATCCCACAATTTAAAGGAAAAGAGGTTTATTTGGCTCACAGATTCCAGAGGATCCAGTTCAAAGTTGGCTGGCTCCAAGGCAGAAATGCATGGCAAAGGCACGGTAGAGGAAAGCTGCTCATCGTGTAGCAGCCAGGGGTAGAGAGAAGGAGGTTCCAGGGATAACAAAATACCCTGCTAGGTCACATCTCCATTGCCCCACTTCCAACAGGCTCCACCTCCTAGCAGCACATGCAGCTACTGTTCAGTAGCTCATTCATAGGGGACCCCCTGATGAGTACAGCACCCTCACAACCTCACAATCAATCATTCTTCTGACACACGAGACTTTGGGGGGTACAATTTAGATCTAAACAATAATGGCCATGCTGTTGTTTAACTTTAGTTATTTTTACAGGCAACTTTCTTGGACAAATATAATAGCTACCCATTCAAAAAATCACTACCTTTCCTGTATTGTGTAGATTTCAAAAATAATGTTGAACTAATAAAGCCCACACTTCCAGTCTGATAAATTTGTTGTTAGAACTGTTGTTTTCCTCCTGTAGTTTTCTCTGATATTAACATTGTTGACTCAAAGCAAGTTTTTATGTTTAAAGGCATCATACTAAATATTTTTCTAGCAAATGCTTAGGTGCTGTTTAAAATATTGTGACCTTTTTTGTGTGTTGCACAGTACGTCACTGTGGGACTCTTAAGATTTTAAAATTTTATGAAAGTAATTCCCAGAATCTCCTGGAAAACTTAGGACAGTGACATGAGTCTCTTGGACACATAACTGAATTTCAGTTTGGTCTCTGATTCCTTCAGCTATTCACTGCACGAGAAAGTATTCCTGGTAGCAAGTTTCAGTATTAAATTAACCATCAATAAGATATAACTTATTTTTGTTAGCATTCAGAATCACTTTCCTGTTGGCAATTTTGAAAGTTAACCAAGAATAAAATGATCCTGGATTGAACCTCATGCTATTAGTTTTTACTAAATGCTTTTAAGAGTAGCTGCTTTGAAAAGTGTCTACCTTGAGGTCCATTTTAAATCTCCATAGAGTCTCTGGAGCTTGTTTTGCTCCTGTTTTATTATCACTTTTCCAAAATAACTGGACTATTTCAGGTACAGTATATACATAGTGTCTTGAGTTTTCATCTTTTTCTTAACTATTTTTAAGTTGCTTAGCTGGCAGAAATACTCTGTCTTCTGAAAAAGTAATTCACACCCTTGCAGGGTTTTCTATGCCAGCAAAGATGCAATTATTAGTGGATATTTTCTAAAAATGTGCTGTGTAGGTACAGAACTCTGCATCATATCTTTTCTTCTCCTAAAAGAGAGAGTTCTTTAATCAGTTCCTTAACTTTCTCATTGTTCGAAAAGGTTGGCCAATCAAGTTGATCTGGCACTTGAGAGCTCTTTGTGACATTTCAAAACTTTCAGTGAAATTTAGAAATGCTGCAAATGAGAAATAAGCTTCTGGATTTTCTGGATGAGATGCTGCAAGACTTAACCCTCCACAGCACTGTACACTTTTGGCAATCATAGTGAATGAATTAGTCTCTGAAGAAAAGGCAAAAAAAGGAAGGTATGTACTTGGTGCTACATACTATTCAGGTCACTATGGGTAATTTGAATTGTTGATTTTATGACTCAAAAGGATTTATAGAATGATGAGCAGTTGGTACTTACTTAACTGAATATTCATTTGAATAAATATTCTTTGTATTTCTATAGTGTAAGACAATCTGATTGGTCTGGAAATTCTTGACAATTTGTCAAACTGAGACACTTGTATAAGACATGGTTCCTATTTTCAGAGAAATTTCTTTCTAAAAAGATACCTTAAAGTTGTATAATTTGTTTCTTTTAAAAAAAATAAGATACCGAGTATAAATGTAGACATATAGAAACATGGCACTATAGCAAAAAAAAAATTCAAAAGAAGATTTGAAAGTTGATTGATAGATGGTAACTGCAGTATAATGTAATCATGAGAATTTTAGAGCTGATACCCTAGGATGAAAGAACAATAGACAGTAGATAGATAGATAGATAGATAATAGATAATAGATAATGTTAAAACTAGTCCACCTGTAAAAGAATATCAGACTGAGACAGAATTCATGAGAAAATTTCAAAGAAATTATTCAGAGGTAGAGACAAAGCATAACTATGTGAAAATAATGTGTTGACTACATATCTTTTGAAGAAAGTAATACAGCCTAAAAGACCCATCATAGTTAAGGATGGTTTGAGAACTGCTTGTTACCTTGTATTTTTATTTATTTTGTCCCATAGCTACTAAATGACCAATGATAAAGATTTATAGTCAGTAACTAGTGCTTCCTCTTTTATGATTTTCTTAACATATGTAAGTGTACCAAACTCTTTTCTGCTCTTGAAAGGAATGATGTGTTGTCATCCTTAATGTGTTTATACCTTTCTAATTATTTAAATGTCATTTCAATTCTCCTATGTTCCTGGTATCAGATGAGAGGCTTGCAGCAGTTCTGTGGTACCCAGATGACATTGCTGTAGTTAATTCATTTTTATCATAAGATTAGGTTTACATTTACATTTTTTACTTTCAAGAGTTTTCTTACAAATTAAATTTTATTTTTACCTGTTGCTAAGTTTGCTTATACCTTTTAGCTTACCATTAATTGTTTCCTCCACTCAAACTTTTTGTTATTCTTTTTCACCCTCAACTTTTTCATTCCTTATCTATGGAAGATAAATCCTACCATAGACTCATTTTTTAAAAATATGTTCCTTCTAAAGAATGAACCCTCTGGAACCAGATGGCCTGGAGTAAAATCTGCCATGCGATGGATGTGACTTTGGACAAATTACTTGTTTGGTTTTTTCACTTGTTAATTTGGAACAAAATTAATGTTGAAAGGGTAAATGGCTTGCTCTACTTCTGGTTACATATAACATTCCAGAAAGCAGAATAAATTGTGTTGTATTCTTAGTGTGAAGTCTGTATAGATAGTACATATTTTTAAAGTCAGAGTACAATATTTCACACTTCCAGATCCTTAAGAAGTATGTAAGAATATTAAAAATAGGCTCAAATTTTGCAATTTTAAGATTACTTCTATGAGAGTATTTTACCTTTTTGTAATGTTAACTTTTTCTTCATTTTCCTTTCATGATTTATTTTTCTCTATGTAAATAAAGAAATACTACTATATCACTTCCAATATTATTTTGATATACTGACAATATTGTGTAGCACAGAATTATGATTGCACCATTTTTATTTATTTATTTGTTTATTTATTTATGGTACTGGGAATCGAACGCATGACCTCACAGTTTCCAGGCAGGCGCTGTGCTGCTGAGCTATATCCCCAGCCCTAACCATTTTTAGTAATGACTGTAATTTTCTTTTGGAATTTGGCAATTAGAGCTATTTTTAGTGTAATTAATTTGTTTATATTAGCTGTGTTTCTCTGAACCCTTTAAGGTTGGAAAAAGTGTCTACAGAAGTAAAGATTGCTAACCTGATGGATTTAATGTAAGTTTTTTGATTGTCCCTTAATGTGGCATAACTATTACATTTTGTTTTAAAAGTTTCATCTAAAACTTTCTAGAGTGAATAATAGTGCAGACATCAGTAATTTGTCCTCAGTTATGGAGAAAAGACTGATTCAATCTGGCTGTAACACACAGACGTTTCTGTCTCCCAAAATTAACTTCAAGAAAAAGATGTAGAAAATAAGCAGGATTCTTAGGATTTTATAGCTTTAAAACCGACTGAAATCCAGACCAAACAGTTGATCAGCTAGGACTTTATTTTAAACTACTCGAACAATTCTTGATCTCCTTATTTGTATGCACAATGCATTAATACAGCAGTTAAACTCTATCAACCAACTTTCTTTACAACAGCAGAGAGTCAGTAGTCAAAATGTAAAATGAAGAACTGGAGAGAGACTTGGTCAACAAAAAAGGAGGTCAAAGAACCAGGGAACAAATAGGATTAAGAAGGCAAGAAAGCAAGGAAGGTCTCAGTGACCAAAGGAACAATGTGTTATGAGAAGATAGCACTGTATGGACAGTGACTTCTGTCATCAGTGTGTTATATGATCAATTATGTGACATGGGTGGTGGGTTATATGAAGAGACTTTCCTGTGGACAGTAAATTACACGATCAGTGTATTCTGTGAATAGGGTATGAGACAGACAGTGTATTATGTGAACAGAATATGATGCAGGCACTGTATTCTATAAATAGAATATTATAGATCAGCGATGGTAAAGAGGATAAGGCCCGAGAGAAGAGGTCAGCAAAAATGTCACTGAATACTCAAGAGAGGTGTATGCCACGGGGTGTGGGTAGCAGTCAGATGTTACAGGATGATGGATTAAAAGGGTAGAAAAGAAATGGATTGTGTGCTGAGGACAAGAGATGAGGCTGATAGCCAGAGGGGCAAAGGATAAAAGAAGGCCTAATTGCTATGGGGAGACTGCAGATACAGGGGTAATGAAAGGAGGCTTCTGAGCTCTTGTTCTCTGACCAGGATGAGCAACAAGCTGTGAAGCACAAGGTGTGGACTCCACAAGGTGTGTCCGCTCACTCCATGAGCGAACAGGTACGAGAAGCGAGTATTCGCTCAGAGCCAAACATCTGCCACATGTGCTTGCAGCTCCTCACCAAAGCCAGTGTTACGTTATCACAGTTAAGAGATCGACACTCTAAGGATGCTATGATTTATCCAAGGTTATCTGAGCAAGTAGCATGGCCAGCGTTGGAATCCAGGTGTAAAAGTTTTTCCAACCCTACAGTTCACGTGGCCTATAGAAATTTGAAAAGATAAGTTTCTAAAACACAGTCTTTTTAAGCTTAAGAATATAAGATGTTGCCCATGTGCTTTAATGCCCAAAAGCAAAGCCTTTCAGATTCCTTGTCTGGCCAAATATTCCTTAATATTCTCAGCCACGAATCCTGGATATAGGATAAACAACACTATATGTTAATCACTAGTTTAATCACGTCTTGGGGAAATCCCCCAGGCTAACTCAGCTGCTGCTGCTGACACAGAACCTTTATACCCCAGTCTACCAGCCAGCTACTTTCTTCTTTTTTCTTTCTAGCCAGCCCTTCTGAGACAGAAAGCATAGTAAGTCAAGTGAATCCCAAAAACATGGCTTCATTGTTATACTCCATTTGTTGTAACAAGAATTCCTTAGGAGCTGTGAAAAATATAGTCATGGTAGAACAGGCATCCTGTGAGTACATGGACGTTATGGTGGTAGAAAAATGAGGAGTATTAAAAGCTTAAAAAGACAAATCCACACCAGTATGCTCCTATTCCAATCAGAACAAAGTACTTCCACTTTCGATGATGGAAGTAGTTTTGTGTCAGTTTGTCACCAGTGTAGTAATTGGCTGATTTCCTTGGGGAATGGTGCTGTGTGGGTGTTGGTCTCCATTGCTGTTAGTCTGATTATTCAGCATTGGCTATGGTTATATCACTTTCCTAAGTACTAATATATATCGCTAAGCCCATGAATATAGGTTTCTTTGCTGCTGTGAAAAATTTGTGAGCTTATTGGTCAAGGACAGTCAAGGCTAAGGAAACCTTAATGGTTGTCCACAAGTTGCACCATCAAGTTCCTCTTCTCCTGAGGTTGTTTTTTGGTGACTGCTCAAATGATATATACATATCTTCACATAAGATTGCCATCCTGATATGGCTGTGTACCTGCACCTTCCCCAGACCCTTTGTCACCAGTTTTTTAAATCATGTCTCTTTCAACTCTGTGACCATTTGATTCTATTACACTAGTCGTTGCCCAGTATCTTAGTTACTTTTCACTCTTGTTGCTGAAACAAAATACCTAATGCCCAAAATTAGGGAAGGAAAAGTTTATTTCTTATAGTTCTTGTAGGTTTCAGTCCATACTCAGTTGGCTCCAAGGCAGTATGGCATGGTGGGGCAGCCACTCATGACCGCTGCAAAACAGCAAGTTACTAACCAGCAAAAGAGAGAGACACACCTTCTTCCTGCTATTACATCATATCCTGGCTCCACCCCTAGGTGGGTGAAATACACCACCAATCCAAGTGCTAGGCAATGAACCAATCACAAATGCTAGATTTCTAGGTCAGGTCCATAATTGTATGAGGCTTGGGGGCCACTGACATAAACCATGACACTTCAGATCAATGGATATCTGTTTCTGATGCCATTTCTCTTTCCAAGAAAAATGAGTAACCAGTCTCAAGTTTTGTTTGAACGTTGATTAGCATTTTGTTAACTGGGAGAAATTTTCCTTTACTCTTATCTTTCATGGCCACTCTGGATTGAATCTACAGTGCTACAGTCATTCACTTGTAGGTAATACCAATATATAGTTTTAAAAAAACCATCTGTAAACCGTGCCAGAGTTCTTTTATTCTTAGTCCGATGGTCTCTTTGTTACTTTTCTCTCTTTGCTGGGACAAACTACCCTAACCCAAAATGAAGGAAAGAAAGGTTTATTTAGCTCACTGTTTGTGGAGATTTCAGTGCACAATCAGCTGGCTCCAAGGCAGAATAGCACTGCACCAGGGCAACACTTCAAGGTAACAGCCAGCAAAAACACCCAGAGCAAAAGAGGGAACATGGATGTGTGCAATATAAAGGAGGAAAAGAGACTTGCTGTTTCCCCCTTTTGTTCTGGGTGCTTTTGCTGGCTACTACCTTGAAATATTCCCCTTGTGTCATGCCACTCTGTCTTGGAGCCAACTAACTGTGGATTGAAACTTCCACAAACAGTGAGCTAAATAAATCTTTCCTCCCTTCATTTTGGATGTTGAGTATTTTGTCCCAACAATGAGAAATAAGTAAGCAAGACAGCTGTTCAAAGGAAAATCCCTGTGAAGTCATAAGTACATATTTAGAGAATGGGAGCATTTTGGTAGGAACGTAAGGCATGGGCATCTGTCCACCTATTTGTTCTTTTAGGACCTGCTTGAGTACATTGTATATTTGATATAGAAACTTATGCTTTGGTGGGTCAGCCAACAGGAGTCCCTAGTGAGAGACCTTTCAGACCACAACATCGCCTGATGGTTGACAGTTAAGTGTACAGACTCTACTGAGGGTGAGTAGCAAGGCAAGTTCTTACCAAAAGGAGCATGTTTATCTTCAGAGGATAACAGTTTGCCTGCAAAATCCTAAGGGTTTGTGTTATAAATCAACTCTCTAAGCTGGCTAATGTCTTCTTACAGCTTGCTGAGCTGCCACAAATAATACAAACACCATTGGTGTCTTAGTCTGTTTCTACTGCTGTAATAAAGTATCTCTGACTGCATAATTCTTAATAATGGAAATTTATTTCTTGCAGTTCTGAAGGTGAAGTCCAAGATCAAGACACTAGAGGTGTTTGGTGAGGGCTGCTTTCTACTTCCAGGATGGTGCCTTCTAGCTGCATCCTCTGGTGGGTCTAGGGGGACAGGATGGAAATGGTAGAAGAGATGATAATTCTCATGTACTCTATGAGGTCACCAATTTAAACATTCACTGTGGGGTTTTTAAAAAATACCTCATAGTGTGTCAAAACGATACACACCTCATAGTATGTTAAAGTGATATATTTCATGGTAAGAAGGGCAATACAACAAGTTTTTCTTTGCTATGAAAATTGGTACAGATAAGTAACTTTTGCCACTACAGGTCATAAACTATCAGTGTCCTCTTTGCTCCTGGAAATATGATTTTTAATACTTTAAATCCAGTACTTACTGAACCAATTGCAGTTAAACAGAAACAATACAGAGATACTTCAACAGCAAGCAGAAAACCCAAAATGAGACCCAGAATTTGGAGGTAGATTTATTTAACTTTGGACAGGCACTGACAGGAAATCAATTATCTCTCAAAATGTCAGGGCTTGAAGGCCCAGGGAGGGAAGTTTTTATGGGGTTGTAAGCAAGAAGAGTATTCGACTGTCTTTGATGGTTCTTACAATATGCATCATAGTGACCAGCTATGCATTACAGTGAGCAGCCATTTCTAGGAGAGAATAGTAACAGGAACCGGAACAGGAACTATTACATGGGCAACTAAGAAACTGAAGTATATTGGCTAGGGAGCCATTTTCCTGTTATAATACTATCCTGAAGGTTCTTCCATGTTCACTTCCAGAGCCTGCATGAATTAGGGTTCCAGCAGCCTGAGAAACAAACTCTCTGGAGCAATGGTGGGAGTTTATGCTTCTGTATCTGGTGCTGATGCCTAAAATCCACAGGAAAGACAACTGAGAAGGAAAGACAGATGACTGAGAGGCTCTGCCCGTATATGCACTTGGGCTGTGGGAAGATGGAGAGAAATAATTGTAGTAAATAGAATAGCAAAGAAAGCAGTGCCATTTGGGCCATTCCTAGAGGAAAGTCTTAAGACAAGTTCTGAGGGAGGCTGTTTAGAAAAGTAACTTTGTAGTTGTCCATTAACATTCATATCTGCTAATTATTCTGCTTATCATTCACTTCTGATTTAAAGTTTTATTCATCAGAGTACATATCTACTTTGCACTTATAACTGATGTCTTTAGTCTCTGTGAGGCTGTTACGTGTTTCTTTTTATTGGTGGTATAGTGGCCTCTAAGTGGTTTTCCCTTCCTCATCACCACATTACAATTTTCTAGTTCTCATGTACTTGTGTTAGAATGGTGCCTAACAAGGTACTAAGCCAGAACCTGGCCAAGGGACTTCATTTTGAACCCCAATATCTGAGTATAGGAGCTTCCTTAGGGAAGAACTCTAAGCATTACTAAGAAATAAATGGCTTTTTACACTTTGGACGCTTTAACTATTTTGTAATTTAATTCAACTGAAGGGCCAGGATTTAGCTCAGTTGCATAAGTGCCTGCCTAAAAAATGTGAGGCTGTGAATTCAATCCCTGGCGCGCACACACACACACACACACAAAAATCAAAAACAAAAACAAAAACAAAAACAAAAAAAATTTTACCTCAATTGAACTCCATTTTTCTGTTTTCTTCTTCTCTAACAAGTAGGAATTATACAAGGTGGTTATTAAGAGTAGACCTTTCAAGCTTAACATTGAATGGTTCTATGACTCCTCCATAATAAGGAACTGGCAGGAAATCAGCAGAGAAATCAGCACATGAATAGACATTATTTTAAATTTCAGGATACATTATTATTCTGGGTGTATGGATTCCTTGTATCTGTATTAATGGATAAGTTTTTAATCTACCACCGAGCTAAGAATGGAATATGTGACCTTCTAATGTCATAATTATGAATAAATAATTTAATTACTCTTACCTAGTAAGGTTCTGAAATTAAAAAGAAAATGAAATCCCCTTCCACCTTATCCCACTCACACAACACACGTGAGCAGGTATGACAGTTTCATGTGGAGCTTCCTGGCAGCCACCTCTGAGTCTTAGTAATTTTCTTTCACCATTTGTAAAATGATATTACTTCAAGGAATGGATGACTTAATTAGTATAATTACTTGAACAGTCATAAAGCATAGTTATGCTTTATGAAAATAAAGCATTTTCATAAAGAAAATAAATGGTGTACAGAATTAAAATCATAAGAACAAAATTCATGCCCATCATTTGTGATTTTATTAAGCTCTTTAAAAACAAATGTGTGTTAAGTCAGTTTTTCTTCACGACCTTCTGGGTAAAAAGAATGTTTCTGTGACATTTTAATTTGTAGTTATATTTCACATGATGTGTATATTTTTAAAATATTAAATATTTTGAGTTAAAACGTATTGAATATGCTAATTTAGGTATTGAAATATGGGATTGGTAGTTGAAATTTATTCACTTCAAAATTAATTTGCCATTGTACTTTTAATTTAGACAATCATATTCAATTTTTAAAGAATTTGCTTTGATGACAATTTTCTTGAAATTCTTAAATTCCGTGAACTTTTTTTCTTACATCATAACTGCTATTTTACTTCGTTTTTGCAATAATTTTTTGGGGAAATGAAACTAATGAAACAGAAACTTCAAGTACAAAGCAGTATGTGACATAGAGTAACCTGACAAAGTGAGTCTTAGGCAGCACACCTGTGACAGTTCACAATTTGGATGCTTGTAAGTTGGAGACTTAGTTATTTCGGGTTTCACTACCTTTTCTTCTGGCTTGAGGTGAGGGAGTTGTAGAATATGAACAACATCCATATGACACTGGTCATTGTACGCAGTATGTGACACAGTGTGCCTCATTTAATGCTCACTATGATCTGATGAGGAAGACACTACCATTATTTCCATCTCATAGGAGAGGAAACTGAGGCTTGGTGAGCTGAAGCAACTTGCCTTGGTTATATATAAGGGAGAAAACCACTGCTCTAATCCAGGAAACTGAGAACAGAGCCCTTTTCCTCTTAAGTAGCTCATGCTTTCCAATAGCAGAAGCTAGAGGCCCAGTTGAGAACCACTGAATATCTAGAGAGGGGTAGAAGACCAGGAACTCAAGAAAGTCATGGCTACCTTGTGAAATGATGTGACATGTGATTTCTCAGGTAATGTAGCAGATGCCAAAACAAAAGATGTAACAGAAGTATAATAAGGAGAGAAACTCGTTGAGAAGACAATAATTGTGGATATGAAACCCACTTTGTTCTGGGATGTATAAATTTATGAAGAATAGACTTGACAAGGGCAACAGTGGGCTTCTTGGTGAAAGTGGCCTCCAGTTCATTTATGATCCAGTAGTACTATGATGTCAGGTCATTCAAGCTGTGGGTACAGTTTTTTATTTAATAACTAAGAAAAACCACATTGAAATCCATGCAATACTAGTGTTAATCTACATTTTGTAAATATTTTCTGTTTTAGGAAATATATTTGTGGTGAGCCTGGCAGTTGCAGACCTGGTGGTGGCCGTGTACCCATACCCGTTGGTGCTGACTTCTATATTTAACAATGGATGGAACCTGGGATATCTGCACTGTCAGATTAGCGCCTTCCTGATGGGCTTGAGTGTCATTGGCTCTGTATTCAATATCACCGGGATTGCCATTAACCGCTACTGCTACATCTGCCACAGTCTCAAGTATGACAAGGTGTACAGTAACAAGAATTCCCTCTGCTACGTGTTCCTGATATGGATATTGACACTTGTGGCAATTATGCCCAACCTGAGAATTGGAACGCTCCAGTACGACCCACGCATCTATTCCTGTACGTTCACACAGTCTGTGAGCTCAGCGTATACAATAGCTGTGGTGGTATTTCACTTCATAGTTCCTATGATCATAGTCATATTCTGTTACCTAAGAATATGGATCCTAGTTCTACAGGTCAGACAGAAGGTGAAACCTGAAAACAAATCTAAACTGAAACCACAAGACTTCAGGAATTTTGTCACCATGTTCGTGGTTTTTGTACTGTTTGCCATTTGCTGGGCTCCTCTAAACTTCATTGGTCTCATTGTAGCCTCAGACCCTGCTAGCATGGTGCCCAGGATTCCAGAGTGGCTCTTTGTGGCTAGTTACTATATGGCGTATTTCAACAGCTGCCTCAATGCAATTATATATGGACTACTGAACCAAAATTTCAGGAAGGAATACAGAAGAATTATAGTCTCACTATGTACAGCCAAAATATTCTTTGTGGATAGTTCTAATGGTGTAGAAGATAGAATTAAATGTAAACCTTCTCCACTAATAACCAACAATAATCTAATAAAAGTGGACTCTGTTTAGTATTATTGGAAGTTCTCTGCATTGCCCAAGGTCTTGTTCATTTTAGTGTCTGTTTTCCTTCTTATATCTAGGAAATAGAGTATTTGAAGCACTTCAAGTTCTTAAGGGGTTGTCTCTGTAGTTTATGAACTAGTATACTCTCTGCATTGTGAATAAATCTAATTCTGCTTATCAAGAAAAATACAGAACATGTGAGACCCATATGTTAACTGAAGATATATTTTGGGGTAGGGGGTTAAAGTGGCATGATGAATGCCTTTAAGTGAAAAGAGTGTATGAAAACTTTTATCATAAGTGAGTTACAATAAAGCAGTACAGTCAGTTCTCCTTGTCTGTGGGTTCCTCATCCTCGAATTTAACCAACTACAGATACAAAGAGTAGGGAAAAAACCCAACTGTGTGTAATATGTATAGACTTGTCATTATTTCCCAAAAAACACAGTACAACCACTATTTACATAATGTGATCATGGTAGTATGTGTTATAAGTGCTCTAGACATGAATTATAGTACTGTATATGGGAAGATGTGAGGTTATATGTAGATACTTCACCATTTTATATAAAAGACTTGAGCATCTACAAAATTTCATATCCTTGGAAAATTCTAGGATCATTCCACAGACTCTGAGGGACAGCTGAAATTGCCACACCCCCTTTTAAAAACATTTGTAGTAGGAAAATGAATAGAGCATTTTATTTATGTTGAACAAGAAGAAAACAAGGGAAAGTGAGAGGAGTGATTCTCACTGTAGTGTGAAAAGCTGAGATTGAATCAATGAGTAATTTATCATAACTACCACCATCACCATCACACTTTTCTGTTGGAAGTATAGCACTGGACAACTATAGTCAAAATCTCTATTACATCTAAAATTATAATTATTCTACATGTTTCACATTGAGATAGATGAAGAACTATGACAGAATTGTTTAAGCTCTTACTCAGATGTTAATTACCATCATGTTTTAAAGAAAAGCTACATTTCAATTTGTATTTGACTTTTTAAGATTGTGTTGTCAGCTTCTTGTCTTTGTGACAAATACTTATGAAAAACAATTTAAGAGAGGAACAATTTAAAATATTTTGGCTCATGGTTTCAAAAGGTTCAGTTCATAGTTAGCTGGATCCAAGGCAGAGACATCATGGTGGGCAGGCATGACAGAGGAAACCTGCTCAACTCATGGCAGCCAAGAAACAGAGTCAAAGCAAGAAAGTCCAAGAGAAAAGAAGGAGTTGGGGAGAGGACACATCCCTAGTGACCTATGTCCAACCAGGCCCTACTTCGTAATAGCATACTCAGCTATAAACTCATCGATGGCCTCATCATCTAATCAGCTTTCCAGAAGTCCCACTTCTGAACACATGAGTCTTCTAGGAGATAGTTTAGATCAAACTGTGTCATAGATATTTGACTTATTATTTGATTCCTTAACCTATTGTTTTGAAGTCTCTATTTATTAAATTGCTTAATCAGTTCAGTCAAAAATAATAAATCAAAGAGATACACATTTTAGATACTATGGTTACTGTGTTTTAGATTGATACTCTAGGTGGTCAAGTAGATAATCTAAACCAGATTTTATTTTATCGGTACCACAAAACAAATATTCTTTAATAATTAATATCAGCATTTAATTGCCCAAATAGTAATGATAATGTAGGAAGAGCCAAAAATATACAGAAAAAAATTGGTTTCATAAACCAAATTTTGTTACATAGAGTGCTTGACTACAAATTAGAGCCACATTTTATTTTTGTGTTTTAAAGATCTGTAACAAAATTGTCATAAGGAAAAATTAGTGATTTGTCACTAATACATAACAGTAAATTTACATGGGTATATATTTAAAGAAACATAATTCTTTGGGAGAGTCAGATTATTTATAAAACATAAAGCATTTTGGGAAATACCAAACTACAGTGGAGACAGTTGTCAGTGTGTGTAAGTTATTTTAAAAAATTTACTCAAATAATTTATAAGTAAATGTTCTTACTTAAATTGTATTTATATTGCAGATGTAATATTTACAGTGATGTTCCAAATTTCAGATAATAAAACCTTTAATAAATTATTTTCAACCAAACTTTTGATATTTGTATTATATTCTACCCTTGATGCTTGGAATAAACTACTATGTTGCTAATCTCTATGTTGCTTATGTGTACTATGATTCCTTGGCCAGTTACAGAATTTTATTTCTTGGCTTCTATATCATATTATATTTGAATTGTACTACCACCAAAATACTGAATCAAAGCTGTACCTTTTAAAACCTTGCCAAGTAAAGTACATGTCACCTGAAAATCAAATATATAACTTCAAAATCTTGACTTCACTATCCTCAGAATAGTAGTTAAAATATTACTTTTCAAAAGCTTTTCATAAAGACAAAAAACAAAAACTTTCTCTATCAGAATTGTATTTTAGAAGACTTGAAATCATTCAAGGTATTTCATTGTCTCAGTTTGACATTAATAAATAGAAAGTCCCAAGATCTATATTCTTTTTTCTTTGAAAAAGTTAGATCTGCAGCTAGTTAGTTGTGCCTGGCATTTCCATTGCACACACTACTCTGTAGTCTGGAACATTAACTCTTTTATGACATCTAGCTTGCTACTTATCAAATAATTATTGTGCAGTACAAACTGACCTGCTGGTTGCAGTCCTGCTGGTGTGATCTCCTATTTCAGGAAACAAACTCTTCATGAAGTCCAGCAAATTGTGTTAACCAACTACAAACTGCTATTAAGGTAAACCTCTTTGAGTGGCACATTTCCAACTTTTATGTGTATTTACACTTACCAGTAGCTGGAATTTCATTGCTTCAGCTAGAGGTTTTGTGAAGCCAAAAACAATACCTATGTCACACCAGCAGGGAGATGCTCTTTTTTCAAAAGCACTAAATGGAGTCTGAGACTGAGAAGGCAAAGTCCATGTAAGATCATTTGATGTGGAATAAGAATGAACACTCATAGCTGTCTTTTCTAAAATCATTTGCTAGAATCATATACAATCACTAGCATGCCAAAATTTATGTATTGACACTAATAACAAGTTCGAGTATAGAGACGGAAAGATTGGCCCATTCTAATTTATATACATTACTTGAATATCATCACTGGAGAATTTGCTTCAAATGAACTCTGTTGGAAAATTTAAATGATATAGGAGTATCTTTTTGCTTCTAGGGGATTTAACTTTTTAAACGTACTGTTATATTTCTTAAATCTGTTAGATTAGTTTCGGACACATAGCCTACACTACAACTTCATAATCATATTGTTTGAGATTAAAGAGTCAATAATAGAAGAAAGAATTGATACTAGTGATTGGAGGAAAGAGTCAATAGTAGAAGAAAGAATTGATACTAGTGATTGGAGGAAGGAATGATTTTGTTTTGCTTAATTACATGTTCTGTCACCAAGTGTTTGTGTGAGTGTAAGTCATTTACATGCATAAATATGGAATCTTTTTTCTTTTCATTTTTTTCTTCCTTCCTTTCTTTCCTGCTTATCAAATCTATGGTCTCACACATACCAGGCAATCACTGTCTCACTAGGCTAAGACATCAGTCTTACATTTTTCTATTGAAACAATAGATCTATTTGATTTAAAATATTCTGAAGGATAATTTGACAGGATAGACATAGATATGAAATCCATAATTGCTTAATGAATAGCTATTTTAAACCTGAGTGCTATGAAATTAAAAATAATAATTATATCCATTTTTTGGTCTGCTTCGGATACATCACCACATATTTCACTGTGAATAAGCAAATATATTTGGAATATAATAGATACATTTTAAATCAGTTTAAATGATCAAATTATATTCAGGAATTTCCTGTAAACAATCTTCCTTAATTAGCCTTTTCTTTGTAGCAAATAATTTTGGAAACCTTTTCTCTATGCTTTCTTTTATTTCCCTTCCTTTTCTTTCCTTTCCCTTCCCTTCCCTTCCCTTCCTTTCCCTTCCTTTCCTCTCCCCTCTCCTCCTTTCCTTCTCTGCCCTCCCTTACTCCCTCCTTCTCCTCCTCCTTCTTCTTTTGTTTCTTTTTTTGGTACTAGGACCTGAACTCAGGACCTCACACTTTCCAGGCAGGCACTGTGCCACTAAACTAAATCCCATCCCTTCCTTTACCTTAATGCTTGAAAATGAAGCATCTTTATTTGAAAAAATGTAACGTGTGGCTCTAAAAGTGCTTTATTCTCTGCAATGATAGCACCAGCTTTGCTGTCTTGATTACAGGTGCTGGGAAATACATGAGTGTGTGAGTGAAAATTTAGTAAATAAAGTGATTTTTAGGCGTGCTTGATATTTATATTGCTGATAAGTTAGTACTTATTTTAATGTTTTTTAGAGGGTCCAAGATAGAATGTAAACTAAATTTGTAAAATATAGGAACAAGAATAAAGGACAAATACTTAACCAAAATCTCAGCATTCAAATACGTTAACAGTAGTAAGTGGGTGACAAATAACTAGAATACCAAGACAATTCGCTGGCCATCAATTTCACGAAACTTTTCAACATGTCCCAACCTGGTTCAGCTTATGTCTGGATAATGGAGTCCAATAATACAGCTATTTTAATTTAAAGGGGAAGGAAAAATTTCAACATTATAGGACAACAATCATAAGTGAATGTGTAATGCAGATAATTTCGTATTATGAACCTTAATAGTCTATTATTTTTTATCTTTGAAACAGAAACATTTTAAATTAAGAGTGACAACTATTTAGGAATATTTTTTAATATTACAGAGTTTAAACAGTCAGGAAAGTGTTTGCATGTGATTTTGTGTGTGTGTACATCCATATTGTGTGTGTTTGCCAGTTGACTCTTTTGTTTCGATATTAATGTGGGTGATCTAAATGAATATAAACAATTTCTACAGCTTCTAAGAGTCAAATGATTATTTATATGTGCTGGGTTGTTACTAAAGATAAAATAGGACTGTGTTCCTAGGAAATGGAATTTTTATTAAGGGGACACATTTCTGAGTTCTGATTGCAGAAGGCCTCTGATTAACATGTTCATTCAAAAACAATCACTGTTGTTTGCACAAATAAGACACTGGACCTGTCTACTGTTGCAGAAATCTGGTACTCTAATTTTGATAAAACTGTTACAATGCAGTGGGAGATAAAACATATCTAGTTTATTAACGTGAAATGAAGAAAATTGTTTTTCTTGGACGAAAATAATGTGAATAGTATCTTCTGTTTCTATGATGATGTTGAGCAAATCTCGCAGAACCTTTGAAATCATTGCACAAAGGAACTAGTGATTTTCCACTAAGCACCAGCTTTGTAAGTCCTGGATGAGCCGGATGCCTATGGTCTGGAAGAACCAATTCAGTTATTTGGTTTTCATAGTAAGAAATAACTGCTCAAATTTCTGCCCAGAAAACTATAATATCTTCATTAACTTTATGACCATTGAACTACAGAATTAATGTTTCCTTAGACAATTTAAAGTTGTTAAATATAAGATATTAATCTGAATTCTGACATTGTTTTATGCTTCTATTTTCTTTGGTATAAATATGAATAAAATCCTGAGAAGTTTGCTTTTCCAAAAGATAGTTTAATTTTATAATTTCAAAAATACAGCCCATGACAAAACATATTTCATGTTTCTACTTTTTATCAAGGTATGTAGTTTGTTACTGCTAATGATGGACAACAGGGTCTTTTCTTGTATATATTTATTCAAATAAAAGTTATATATGTAAACATATATATGAATGTTATTTCTCATTGTTTTCAAGCTGTCTAGTTTGTTCTGTTCTTTGATGGGAATTAAACTTGGGTTACAAATGAAAGTGATTTGAGAGCCACTTAAAATATAAGGAGTGATCAAAACAGAGTGAATGATAACCTTAAAAATTTTATTACAGTAAAAGACACATTTCCATTAGTCCTTCTTACAAACACTCATTCTGAACACACATATTTCATCAGTTTTGCCATTCTCTGAAGCAGTTCTGGAAGTCTTCCTTTGTCAGTGTCTTTATGAAATGCAATCAGGAATTAGATGAATGCGGCTGCTGTGTGTCACCCAGTGGAAAGACAGGCTCAAAAAACATTACAGTGGGTCCTTGTCCAGTTTATTCACTGGATCTGACACTGTATGACTTCTGGTCTACCCAGAGTCAAAATGACCATAAAAGGTAAATGTTTTGAATAAATTCAGGTTGTTGAAGAAGCCACAACATGACAGCACAAGGACTATTTTCAGACAGTAGGCCTGTCTTTCCGGTTTTGTCATTTTTCTCAGCAGAATTTATATTGCTGAGTTACTCATATGTGTATTTTTATCATATATATGCTTGTTGTATAGACACAGATAGGCACGTGTATTTTTATTGTACATATACACACCATATGTTCATGTATGTTATTAAAAGGAACTGAATTTAATTGAATGGTACTTGCTCCATTTTGATGCATGAAATCAATAAACTGTGTTCAAATACATATTTTTTGTAGTATTTAAACATTTTTAGTCTTCATCAGTATAAGTGTACAGGACAAAATCCTTTATTTCTTGCAACTTAGCAGAAAAAGCCTGTAGTCTTGACCTTTGCATAACTATGCCGTAAAATCATCAAAGGGACCTTAGAGGTTGTGCTCAATTCAGGTCAATCCCCTCATTTTATAGACCACGAAAATGAGATTCACCAGGAACCAAACTCACTATCACCTTGATCTTGGATTTCCCAGCTCCAGAACTGTGAGAAATAAAGTTCTGCTGTTAAGACTATTTCAGCCTATGCTATCCTGCAGCAGCCTAAGCTGATTAAGACAGTAGGAGACTAGATGATTATAACCCAGACAATGCATGGAGAAAATTTTATATACCAAAACCATAAGAAATTCTCTGATTAAAAGGGTATCACTGAGCATTACAGTTTTATCTCCCCAAAGATGTCTCCCCAAAGCCTTATGCACTCATAGGTGGGGATTTGAGGAGGTGCTTGCACCATGTGGGTGTGATACTTATTGCATTGAATGAGTCCACTAATAAGTTTAGAGCTAAACATGATGCTGGGAGATGAAGCCTACTTGGAGGAGGTGGATCACTGGGGATATAATCTGGAAGGGGATATCTCCCCCTGCTCCTCTCTTGATCTCTCTTTGCATCCCACTGCCCTGCAATGATCTGTTTCTCCTCTGTCACACCTGTCTGCCATGTTGCTCTACCTTGGAGCCCGTTGGATATGGACTGAAGCCTCTACAAACTGTGAGCCAAAATAAACCTCAGAGCTGAGGATTTCAGGTGTTTTGTCCCAGCAATGAAGAAAGTAACTAAGACAGTGGGATACTCTGTGCATCTGTTTATATCAGTGTACAATATTTTGTTTCATCCTATTATAGAAATTGTCCCTGTGATAGCAATAGGAGTAATAAGCTATCAAACTAATAGTACTCAAGTGGCAGTACTCAGCTACCAAAAGCAATGAGGTCACAGTCACTGTAAGACATGAAAAGGCTGGATAGCAACAAGTAGGGTCTGACTCACAGAGAATTATAGCCATGACTAATAAAACACAGAAAGTCTGCTAAGTGATAGCCAATCTATATATAAAAGGAAACCAAGGATTTGTTTCTGCTTCAACAAAAGTTTGTGATACCTTGCTTAGTTTGCATACCTAGGCTAGTTTTCATCTTCTGAACACACTGAGTAAAATAGACTGGTTCCCAGGATTATGAACCTGAAACACCACAGCAAATACAAGTGGAATGATTTTTCCAAAATGACATGCTATCACTTCCTTGGTCAGTAGTGCATTGGAGAAAGGTAAAATATCCAAACATTTGTTGAAGTGGGGACAGATCCTAGTTGATATCTGTACCTAAGGGTCCAAAGTGTCACTAAAGCTTTCTTCTCAGATCAAGTATGGTTGTCAGTCTCTGGATATTTCTCTTGTTCCAACACATACACCTAGAATAACATATTCTGTAATTGATAGAAATCCATGGTTTAGATCTTCACTGTTCCCTAAATTCCATGTGCCAAAGGCTTAGATGCCATTGGGAAGTAGTAGAAACTTTAGGAGATAATACCTGGTAGAAGGAAGCTAGATTACTGGGGACATTCTCCTCAAGAGGATATTAGGACAATCCCTTCACTCCTGCTCTTTTTTGGATGCAATGAGTTTAGAAGCCTTGTTTCATCATACACTCCCTATCATGAAGATTTGTCTGGCTGTGGGACCAAAGCAACAGGGTCAAGTTACCATGAATGGAAACCTGTGGAACTATGGGTCAAAACAATCCTTTTCTTCCTTTAATACAAAAATTTTCAGGTGTTGTGTGATGGTGACAGAAAGCTAACTCACAGTACTTGTTAGGAACTGGAGATATTTCAGTGAATATACCAACTGATATAATTCTGAAGACTTTATAATTGGCTTTAAGGAGTTTGGAAAAATTTAGCAAGGAAAGCTAGACAACATGTAGAATTTTGATCTTGATGAGCGATTCTGGTGCTTATAAAAGGACAGAATTCTGATAGGAATATAGAAAATAAAGATTATTTTGGTGAGGTTCAAGTAAAAGTGAATACTTTTAGAAACTAGACTAGAAGCCATATATGTGACATGCTGATAAAGGACTTGTCTGAAGTTTGTTTATGCATGAAATTTTGTGGGAGACTACCTTTATAAATGGCAGACTAACTTCTCTGGTGGAGAAAGTGTCAAGGCAGCACAGCACTCAGGCAATGGTATGAATATTGCCAAGTAATTTTATGAGGATTTAAAGTGAGAATCAGGAGCAAAAAAGGAGAAGAGAAAAATTTAAAGCACTTGAAGTCCATCAGAAAAAGAGTATCTGAAGTTGTGGCAAAAGACCGTGCAATTGCTGAAGAGATTGGGAACATTAAGAAGAAGCCAGTACTTTACACCAGAACAATAAAAGATGACTTGAGGGCATCTAAGAATTGGAAAGGTTCCATTAATCACAGGTTAGAAGTTTTCTTTCTTTCTTCCTTCCTTTCTTTCTTTCTTTCTTTCTTTCTTTCTTTCTTTCTTTCTTTCTTTCTTTTCTTTTTCTTTCTTGCTTTCTTTCTTTTTCTTTCTTTCTCTTTCTTTCTTTCTTTCTCTTTCCTTCTTCTTCTTCTTCTTCTTCTTCTTCTTCTTCTTCTTCTTCTTCTTCTTCTTCTTCTTCTTCTTCTTCTTCTTCTCCTTCTTCTTCTTCTTCTCTCCCCCTCTCTCTCTCTTGAAGAAACTACAAGGATGTCTTACTTCCACAAGGCTGCCTAAGGAACTGTACTTATATATTCTTCATTAAATACATGTCCAGTGATCCTACTGCACACTTCATTAAATACATGTCCAGTGTTTGGCCATCCAGGTACTAAAGAGTCATTACAACTGTGATCCAAACAGATCTGGTTACTGCACGTGTGGGTGGCAAA
This sequence comes from Dolichotis patagonum, assembly GCA_004027295.1. NCBI lineage: Eukaryota > Metazoa > Chordata > Mammalia > Rodentia > Caviidae > Dolichotis > Dolichotis patagonum. The sequence continues at coordinate 11,773 of PVJX010002613.1, read as the reverse complement.
CCTGGGCATTGTCTGCACAATGGTGGCTTTGCAGGCATGAAAAACCCAAGAGTTGTGGGATCAGGACTTCAGGATTAGAGTGTCAGGCATTTTGCAAGTAGCCCTGATGGAGAGATGCGTGAAGTTGTAATTCAAAGCCACAGTGGAGACCATAGGAATTAGAAATACTAGGAATCCAGAACATCTATCCAGGAAAGCCAAAGACAGTGCTTAGAGCCAGCCTAAGAGAGTAGACATGTGAGCTGTGACCAGCAAGGCCAGAGGGATGGGACTGCCCAAGCTCTTTGGAGCTCACATCACACCACCACTTTCCATAGATGCTGTACATGGAGGTACAGGATTCAATATTTGCCCTATGAGATTTAAATCTTCCCTTACCCTCTCTCCTTTTTCTACCCCTACTCCTCCCTTTTGGAATAGTATTGCTTGCCATTTTCCAATTTACTTCTGGAGTAATTTTTTACAGGGCCTCACAGCTTAGTTTGTCTTGACTCTTAGAGGAGACTTCAGACTTGGACATATTTTTCTTTCAGTGGTGAGGATTGAATCCAGAGACTCATGGATGACAGACAAGTGAGCCATATCCCCAAAAATTATTATATAATTTTTCTATTTATATAAGACACTTATTTAAAATTTTTTAATCTGAAGGAACTTATATTTGATGGTACTGTGTTCTTCCCAAATAAGCTCTTACTTTTTTATGATTTTAAATCTTTTACTTTATTTTGTTTTTTTTTTAAAGAGAAAAAAAACAGAAAAATCAAGAAAAAAACAACAACAAAATAACCACATAGGCTCTTATTTTAATGTCACTATCAAATAGCCCTTTCAAAGCCCTAGAGTCTGAAGTTCCCTTTTTTAAGAAGGATAAATAGCCTTAGGTCTCTGATTCAAAGAAGGAACTCTATCTTACATGAAAATGATTTTCAGAAAGGAATATTTGGTAATAAACAGAAAAAATGTTTTAAATTATGCAGAAAAGACTGCAAAGCCTAACCTAGGTCTAAGAATCATCAAAACCAAAAATAATGCCTTAAAGAGACATATGGGTCATTTCTGTAGAGAGACAGGGTGGCATGGCTCTGTATCTGTCTTTCATCCCTTGCTAGTCCATTGGTATCCTCCAGGACATATTTCTCTTCCTTCCTTCCTCCTTTCCTTTCTTCCTTCCTTCCTTCCTTCCTTCCTTCCTTCCTTCCTTCCTTCCTCCCTCCCTTCTTTCTTTCTTTCTTTCTTTCTTTCTTTCTTTCGCTTTCTTTCTTTCTTTCTTTCTTTCTTTCTTTCTCTCTCTCTCTCTCTTTCTTTTTTTCTCTCTCTCTCTCTTTCTTTCTCTTTCTTTCTTCCTTCCTTCTTTTGTTATTTTTTTCTTTTTAGGTTTGTGCTGGTTATTGAACCTCATGCATGCTAGGCAAGGGCTTTACCATTGAGCTATACCCCATATCCAGAGACCAAGTTCAGATAATTACTCAAATATTGCTTCAGTCCTTCATTTCTACCTCTTTCTCCAATTTCCCAAATGTTGCTCTATCATCCTTTGTCTGCCAGCCTTGCTTCTACTTCTTTTCCAGTTTTTATACACTTTGTTCCTTTCCTTTGTTTAATATACTATCCCCCCCCTAAAATTCCCTATGGCAGTGTAAAACCACTCTACCAAGAGGAAACACTTTGCATACAAACTCCTAATTTACAATCAATTCTGTTATATAACTATAGACTCTGCTCCTATAAAGTGCATAATTAACAACTACCACAGTTGGTCAATTTCTAAATTGTGCTTGATGCTATTGTTATTGCTAATTTTACTACTTTAGCTAGGATGTCATATCTGTTAAAATCATTTGTTCTCCCTTCTGTAACAATACTGTAAATCTTTGAGGTTATAACCTTACCACAGTCTTACACCAAAAGACTAGAGACTGAGCCAAACAGATGCCAACATCCCATGCTTAATTAATTGGGAAGGTAGGCTCTTATAAAGACACAAACCAAGAATCTCTTACACACAGAAGGCTGGGGATTTAGCTTAGTGGCATAAGCACCTGCCAGCACGCGTTCATGAGTTTGATTCCCGGTACTGATAAAAAAATAAAAACACACAGAAGACATCCCTGAAGAACACACTTTTTCTAGAGGGCTTGACATTTGTGATAAAGCTACCTACTATAAAAATTCACAAGGATCAACACAAATTTTTTTTAAAATATAAAATGACATGACAAAAAATTGAAATACAGCCTCAGACATCCAGCCCACCCAGAACAAGTCCAGGATCAGCCATAGGAGGGAAACTTACAGTGAATTCTCATATCAGGAAAAGAGAATGAGTACAAATGAACAACCAAAAGCTGCACCTCATGCTTCTAGAAAAAAAACAGCAAGTCAAGCCCAAAGCCCATATAAAATAGGAAATTATAAAGATAGAGCATAAATTAACATACTAGAGACTAAGAAAACAATACAAAGAATTAATAAATAAAAAATTTAGTTCTCTGAAAGAATAAATAAAACTGATAAATACTTAGCCAAACTTATCCAAAAAAAAAGAAAAACTCAAATTCATGCAATAAGGAACAAAAAGGGTGAAATCACTACAGATCTTGAGGAACTTTAGAAGATAATGAATACCTACTTTGAAAATCTTCACTCACATAGGATGCAAAACACAGAAAAAATGGACAGATTCCTAGAAATATATGAATTACCGAAACTGAATCAACCCAGTATCAGTTAATGAAATATGTGATTAAAAACTTATCAACAAAGAAAAACCCAGGTCCAAGTGGACTCACAGCTGAATTCTGCAATAAATTTAGAGAAGATTTATTGCCAATACTCATTAAACTCTTTAGTGAAATTGAAAGTGAAGCAATTCTCTAACTCAATCCTGGAAGCAAGTATTACTCTGATACCAAAACCAGCGAAAGACCCAAGTGAAAAGAGAACTACAAACTAATCTTCCTAATGAGCACAGATGCAAAAATCTTCCATAATATACTAGCAAACAGAATGAAACAAATCATCAAGAAGATTATAAACCATGACCAAGTGGGATTCATCCCAGGAATGCAGGGATGGTTCAACATACACAAATCAGTAAACATAATATACCATATCAACAGAGGCAGAGTCAAAATTCACATGATCATATCAATAGATGCAGAAAAAGCTTTTGATAAAATCCAACACTCACATATGATAAAAATTCTACAAAAAATTGGAATAGATGGTCTTAATACCAGTCTGATAAAAGCCATCTATGAGAAACCAACAGCTGATATCATATTAAATGGTCAAAAACTGAAAGCTTTCACTCTAAATTTAGAAATAAGTCAAGGATATCCATTATTATCACTCCTATTCAACATAGTTCTGGAAACAACCAGAAAAACCAGGATAGAGAGAGAAACCAAAAGAATAAGGATAGGAAAGGAGAAGTTAAATTATTATTATTTTCAGATGACATGATACTCTACATACAAGACTTCAAAAACTCTGCCAGAAGACTTCTAGAATTAATGGCCAAATTTGATAGCAAAGCTGGATACAAAGTCAATACTCAAAAATCAATAGTATTTCTGTACACAAACAACAAACTCACTGAAAGAGAAATTAGGGAAATCATCACCTTCCCAGTTGCATGCAAAAAATGAAATACTTACAAATCAATATGACAGAGGAAATAAAAGATCTATACATTGAAAATTACAACACTCTGAAAAAAAGAGATCAAAGAGGGCATCCAAAAATAGAAAGATGTCCTTTGCTCATGAATAAGAACAGACATTATGAAAATGGCCATAATTCCCAAACTGTTATACAGATTTAATTCAACTCCAATAAAAATACCATTATCATACCTCACAGACCTAGAGAAAACATCCATAAAGTTCATTTAGAACCAGAAGAGACCTAGAGTAGCAAAGGCAGTCCTGGGCAACGAAGACAAGGGAGTAGACATCACAATCCCTGACCTGAAATTATACTACAAAGCTACTGTGATGAAATCAGCATGGTACTAGCAAAAGCAAAAAACAAACAGAAACAAAAACAAAGCAAACAGCAAAGAATCAAAACAACAGCAACAAAACCATCAGAGCTGAGAATCAATGAAACAGATTAGAAGATGTAAACACAATTACAAACACATTCAATCACCTTATCTTTGACAAAGGGCCAAAGCTTGTTCACTGGAAAAAAGCCTCTTTAATAAATATCTGGCTGTCCACAAGCTGACGACTAAAACTAGACCCACATCTATCACTTTAATATTAAAACAAAAACACTAAATCTGTTGGAAGACAAAGTAGGTAGAAATCTTGAAGACATGGACATTTAGGTTCTTTTCAAGATCTGGTTATTGTTTACAAATTGTGCTGCTCTAAACATAGGTACATTTATATCACTGTGGTATGATGTTTTCAGTTCTTCTGGGAATATGCCCAGAAATGGAAGAGCTGGTTCAAATGAGACTTCCAATCCCAGCTTTATGAGGAATCTCCAGACTGACCTCCACAGTGGTTGCACCAGTCTACACTTCCACCAAAAGTGCAGAAGAGTTCCTTTTTCTCCCACAGCCTCTCCAGCATTTGTTGTTGGTAGTTTTCTTTATCCTGGCTATTCTTTCTGGAGTGAGATGGAATCTCAGTGTGGTTTTAATTTGCATTTCTCTAATGATAAATGATGCTGAACATTTTTTCATGTATTTATTTGCCATTTGTATTTCTTTATCTGAGAACTGTGTATTCATCTCAGATACCCATTTTTGGATTGGGTCTTTGAATTTCGGGGGTCTGATTTTTAAAAATTCTTTATATGTTCTAGACAGAAGTCCTTTGTCTGAGGGACAGTTGACTAAGATTTTTTCAAAATTCATGGTTTTGTTTTTTACTCTGTTGGAGATTTCTTTTGACATGCAAAAGCTTTTTAATAAGATGAGATCCCAGTTATTGATTCTGGGAAATATTTCCCATGTAGTTTGATTTTTGTTCATGAATTCTCTACCTACCCCTATGTCTTCAAGATTTCTACCTACTTTGTCTCCCAGCACATTTAGTATTTCTGTTTTAATATTTAGATCTTTGATCCATTTTGACTGTTGCTTAGTACATGATGATACGCATAAGTCTAGTTTTAGTTTTCAGCATAAGGAGAACTAGTTTTTTCCAGCACATTTATTAAAGATACTATCTTTATCCTAGTGAACATGTTTGGCTCCTTTATCAAAGATAAAGTGGATGAGTGTGTTTGTAATTGTAGTTGTATCTTCTAATCTATCCATTGATCTTCAGGTCTGTTTATATTCCAGTACCATGTTGATTTTATCACAGTAGCTTTGTAGTATAACTTCAAGTCAGGTATTGTGATGCCTCCTGCCTTGCCTTTGTTGTTCAGAATTGCCTTTGCTATTCTAGGTCTATTTTGATTCCGGATGAATTTTAGGAATGATTTCTCTAGGTCTGTGATGTATACTAGTGGTATTTTGATGGGGATTGCTTTAAATCTGTATAGGAATTTTGGGAGACTGGCCATTTTCAAAATACTTGTTTTTCCTATCCATAAACAGGGAATGTCTTTCCATTTTCTGAGATCCTCTTCAATTTCTTTTTTCAGGGTATTATAGGGATAGGTAGAGAATTCATGAAAAAAATCCATATTCTGTGGGAGATGCTTCAAAGAGTCAACAGCTGGGATTTCACTTTATTAAAGAGTTTTTGCACTTCAAAAGCAATCACCAACAGAGTGAAAAGAAAACTCATGAAATGAGAAAATATTTTAGCCAAATGTCCCTGAGACAAAGGACTTCTATCTAGAACATATAAGGAAAAATTGAAATTTCCTTTCAATGGAAATTGAAAAATATCAGGTCTCCCAAATTGAAAGACTCAATCTAAATTCAAAGACTCAATTCAAAGACAAATTCAAAGACTCAATCTAAAATTACACATTTCTCAGATGAAGAAATACAAATGGCAAATAAATATATGAAAAATGTTCAACATTATTGGTCCTTAGAAAATTCAAACTGAAACAATACTGAGATTCCATCTTACCCCAGAAAGAATGGCTATCATCAAGAAATCAGTGAATGACAAACACTGATGGGGATGTGGTGAAAAGGAAGCCTTCTCCACTGTTAGTGTGTAGGATGGTAAAATCATTGTGGAATGAATGTGGAGATTCCTCTAAGAACTAGGATTAGAGTTTCCACTTGACCCTGCTATCCTTTTGGGTATGCTCCCAGAATTTAAAACATCATACCATAGCAATATATGTGCACCCATGTTTATAGCAGCACAGTTTGTAGTAGCTAAATCTTGGAAGCAACCCAAAGGCCCATTAACTAAGGAATGGTTAAAAAATATGTGGTATTTTTATGTAACGAGGAAGTACTACTCTGTTATAAAGAAGAGTGAGTTTGAAGCTTTAGATAAAGGGATGCAACTAGAGATCATGCTCACAAGTGAAATAATTCAACCTTGCATGTGTAAGCATTGTATTATGTCTCTAATGTAAGAAACTGAAAAAGTAAATAAGACCCAAAATCTACAGTAGATATTATGAAAGAGAAAGTAACTGCTCAAAAAGAAATAAAAACTGGAATGAGTGAAAGGAGAAAAGGAAAGGAAAAGAATATATATATATATATATTATGTGTGTGTGTGTATAAAAGGAAAAAATATATAAATGGAAATATATATATATAAATGGAAATATATATATAAATGCAAATATATATATATATATCTCCACATCCACACACACAAAAGATAGTTATACTACTGATTTCTTTTAGTTCATTGAAAAAAATGTTTTATGCTAATTTTGTTTGATCAGTTATGCATGCCTACATATTGTAATCTGAGCAACTACTTTGAAGTTAACATTACACAATATATCAACCATTGCTAATTTCATTGTATTTTGTTTTGAAATTCTATACCATTGCTTTTATTCTTTATCTTTAAAATAAAAAAAATTCACACAGAATATATCCCCATGCTTCAGAGTCATGATTTAGCACTTTCTCCAACAATCCTCACTAAAACTGTCAGGAAAAAATGGAACAAGATAAATACTTTTCATAAGGACATCACTCCCTTCAAAAGTGAGAAGCTAAAGAGTCAGCGTGTGAGTACTATGGTAGTTCACAAGAACTCTTCAGAAACTTTTGAAAGAACTTCTTTCGATAGAAATGTTCCTCCCAATTCCTTAAAAATACACAAACTTTCACCACATCATCAGAAGGATTTCCCCACTCCAAAATCATTTGTGGAAATTATAAGTTCTTCAAGGAATGTTTGGTGTCATCAGTGGTTGCTAAGTTCCCGAAGAAACCCTTGGGAGTTGTAGCAGATTAGTTCAAGAGAGTTTGTATTAAGATTCAGTATTTTTATCTAGGCTTTCCAGAGTATAAAAGAATTTAAAAACCATGTATTCTTATAATAGTAGAATAAAAGTAGACAAATAATAAGGATGCAAGGTAAAATTTTCCCTTTTACAGAATTACTGGTAATAAACATGTTTAAAAGCATTTTCAGTTTTAGATAAAGAAATTTAAAAATCTGTAATATAATATAGAAAAAGGAAATTTTTTTTTTATGGTACCGGGGATTGAACTCATGACCTTGTGCTTGCCAGGCAAGTACTTATGCCACTGAGCCAAATCTCTGGCCCTGAAAAAGGAAATTTTGTCTTTTGAAAGCTTTTCAGTTGTGCTACTAAAGAGTTTTAATATTTCCAGAGATATATGTATTTTTATCTTTTATATCATTTAATGTCTTTAAACTTACTTTAAAAATAAATACAAGAAACATACTTTGTTTAAAATACAAATTTGTAAAAAATTTTAAGAAATAGGAATTACTTATAACTAATTTTAGCTAGCCGCTAGAGACATAGAAGCAAATGAAACATTCCATCTCCCTTCTGGAGTTTAGGTTGTCCAAAGGCCTGGAAGAATTAAGATTAGAAGAAAGGGCAGGGAAATGTGAATAAAAGATATTTAAATGAAGAATACATCCAAAGTAGGAAGAACTTTGTTTGTCTCATGAATGTTGACCAAAAAGCAAAGGAAGCCCTGAACAAAGTCGATTGGGTGAGTGACTTGTCCAGAGGAAGTGGTGTGTTTCTTTTCTGTACCACCCATGTGATTGCATAGTGCACTTTTGAATGACTGTGTATGTACTTGATAGGAATAGATTCTCTGTATGAGACTCTTGGTAGAGCCTACCTCTCCCCAAGGCCAACCTGTTACTGCAACTGTTCAGTGTCTAATTCATTAATACTGAGCCAACGTCATTACTGAGCTGCCAGTATAGTACTGACCCCCCAAAGAGACCAATCAGATGTGCAGAATGGAGTTGATTTAGTTTAAAGAACAGATAATTCATTCTTACTGGGATTGAAACATTTTCCAGACATGTCATCTATACTTGTGGTGTCTTGATCAACTCTTTCTAATTTCCATAGAGTACTGGAATTATCAAAATGGGATAGCACCTAATATCTCGGTGCACCAAGCAATTCTTTTGGCCAAGGAGGTGTGAATGTGATACACAGTGCTTAAAAATGCTTTCAAATGGTAATGTGGTGAATTTCTTAGCACCTCAGGTTTTGAAAGAATTTGTTCAAATCTTAATGAAGTTAATTTTTGACTTTTTCTTAATTTTTTCAAAGCCATTTATTTGTATATAGAAATTCTCTATACTTGAGTCAATTTTAGTAATCTGTCTACCTAGAAAATTGTTTATGTTCAATGGTCGGCTTCTTCAACTTAAGGGAAACATGAATCTCTGTGGTTTTCTATTCTATTCACATATTTGAGTGTTAGTGGTTTAATATTAGAGATCTATTATAAGTCAATACTTATTTTGCAGCAGCAATAGAAACACCAAAACATCACCCAGGATTTGGAGGCAGATTTATGTATTGATGGACCTGGGATTTAATCAATCACCAAAATACCTGGCCCTGATCATAGGTAGTTTGGGGTTTATATGGGATAAATAAACAGGAAGCACAGAAGCAGAGTATTTGGCAGTTACTGATTGGTTACAGCTTATGTCATTATTACTGATTGTCCTAAGTGAAGCTTCATCATATATGTTGCAAGTATGTAAGTTCAAACTCCAGGCAAACTCAGATTTATGGGAAGCAAGTGTTTGAGATAACATAAGAGGGTACAGTCAGATAAGGGAAATATGAACCTGGCATTGGTGGAACACAAAAACACAAATCTGCGCAGAGGAATGTCTAGTTGCAGATATTCAACTTAAATGTTAGCTCTATTTTTCTCTTCAATTTGAGTATGGTTTCTTGTTATTTTTAAACTTAATCTGTAGCTTTAGATCCAAACTGTTAATATTTCTTAAATTTTGTGCTTAAAAGAAATTTTATATTTACCTCTTGTTGATTATTACTTTTTAAATTGTTACAACTTTTTAAATTGACTCTTTTTTTAAGTTTAGTGCTTAGTAATTCTTATAACATAGCTCAGAATTCTTGGTTTATGTATTTTCTGTTCTTAAATTGTTGACTTCAGCTCTCAAGTCAGTTCCTAAGGGATATATATGTGTCATATTTCTTTTTTTCCCTGCCTCTGTTCTTTCCTTGCTGATGGGGATCAAAGCCAAGGCCTTGCATACAGAGGCAAACCTTTTACCACTGAACTACGCCACAAGCCTAATTCTTGTATTTCTTAATTGCGTGTCTTCATGTTTGGCCTTTACATGGAAAACAACTGATTATGAAATTATTAGATTACCAAGTTTTTCTTCTCTAAAAGTCTGTAAAAAACAGTTGGTCATGTTTGCATTTATTGCTACTGCACAAGGTGTTTGAGACCAGCTTAATTAATCCCTTAAAATGAACTGGTCTTTTTCTGCCCTACTTTCTTAGACTATTGTTGTGATGATATTTCATTTTTTTACTGGGATGTATATCTATCTTCATACTATTTTCTACATGTACTATAACATTTTACGTATTGTTGCAGGAAAGCCAATATCAAACTGAGAAGATTCTTTGTACTGAGGAATCTAGAAAGCAACTTATGATCTTATGCAGGTGGACTGGAGGACTACAACAGAGTCCAAATCACCATCCATGAATCAGTTTAGAGTGCAGTTTAAATACAGTCTGGAAGCAGGAAGTATAAGCCAAATGGCAGATTATTGTATGATTGGTTACATGAATTGTATTAAGTCCCACAATATGAAGCAAGCTAATTCTAAATAGATTTACTTTAAAAGGAATTGTTTACCATAATGGAGGAACATCGTGGGGACAAGAAGAGGGGCTTTGAGTGGATCAAGCAAAGTTAAGGGTGTCCTTGACTTCTACTCTTTGTCCTATACAAAGTCCTTGAGGCAAGCTGGACACAATATTTATTCTTTGAACTAGGGAAAACACAGACTGGACATGGTCAAAGTGATCCAGCATATTATCAGAAGAAAGGCAGCTGGACTGGGCAGTCAAGGCTGACTGAATTCAGCAGGGTGCTTAGGTGGCTTGCAGCAGGAGCATAGACAGAGGCCACTATTTGATTTTTAACTTGCTATCACATGTCTATAAGTTTGATATTCTGTAACTGTGCCTTTACTATTTCTACAACTGTGCCCTTACAGTATATCTTCATATATGGAAAATTTTATTGAAATATATGATATACATATAATACACACATATAGGCAAAGATTACATGTAATAAGCATACAAATAGTATATGAATTAATATATAAATGGATGACTCTACCATTTGTTCTTGGTTTGCTTAGGGGACAGTGGTTTCCCCAAATATTAGCTCTGTTTTCTGTACATCATTTATCATTTTCTCACTTGCTTTCATCTTTTCAGCCATTTCATAAACATTCTTAAAAATGTTAAACTTATTTTTCACACCACCAGTTTGATTTTTGCAGTGTCAGTACTTTTCTTTACAACTTCTTTTTGTGTTTAGGTTTTCTTCTAATTCTCTTTTATCTGATGTTACCAAGTCTTCATTAAGTTGCCTCTCTGTTATGATGTTTCTGCATTCAATTATAAAGACAGATCTAGTGTGATGCCCCATAATTTTGAAATGATTCTCATGATTAAATTAATTAGTGTATCTATATGTTTCGCATTCTTGTCCAATCCCTTCTCCTTAAGTGTGGGTAGACCTCATGATAGCTTATAAGCAGGCTAATAGGTGTCATTCCATAGTCATTTTCCATGATGTGGTTTCTGATTTGCTCACCAATTCACTTGAAGATTTTTGCTGGCTTGAAGTGACTCCTGTGACAAGTAACTGAGCAGTAGATAGAAGCTGAGAAATGGTCTCAAGGCACTGTGCACTGGTTATTCTGCACTTAGGACTTGTTGGCCTCCACAATCTTGCCAGTTAAGTTTTTAAAGTAAATCTTTCTCTATATATGTACATTACATACATACACAAACAGGCACACATATTGTAATAAAGTGCTCCAAAGAACACAACCACTATAATAAATACACATGGTTAAGTTCAATGATGACCTTTTGGAGAAATTTGATTCAGTTCTTGTCCAGTTTGATTTGTGACCAGAATCACTGGATAAATTGAGTTTGTGAACCTTGTGAACTAAAGTACCACTGTGTGTGTGTGTAGACAGAGAAAGAGGGTGGAGAAGGGAGAGGGAAAAGGAGAGACATGAGAGGGGAGATGGGAGAGGAGAGAGAAAAGAAGCGAGAAGAGAGAAAAGAGGAAGGAGAGAAGAGAAGAAAAAGGCAAGAGAAGAAAAAAGAGGAGAGA